>CABFOV010004578.1:17360-51025 GCA_902141375.1 Timema poppense | reverse complement strand
CCCACCTCCCCCCGTCTACAAGCTATTACCCCCCACCACCGATTACCCCTTTGCGCCCTGAAACTCCTGATTCTTCTCTACTTAAGCTGTATATTATTTTTCGTTCATTGTACTTGAGTCCAAATTATCACAAAATTTCAAAGGTCTCTATCTCCATTCCACAAAATCAAATTCTTTTTGATATCCACAAATTCAATATATGTATTCTTGCCCTTACTTATTGGTTATTTTAATAATATCCTCAAAGACAATATGACTTCTATTGTTCTTCTGTTCTTTCTGATTCCATATTGATCCTCTCTAAGTATTGCTTCTGTATTCTGGTCTATTCTAACACTATTCTTGTAAGAATTTTTGTAATTATTTATTATATTCAATAAAAAAGAAAATTATCCATTTAAAAAATCATATTAAAAATTAAATATTAATAAAACGATATTTGCAATAAACTTGTATCAAATTTTTGAAAAAAACTGTTTCAATATTATATTATATTATTTTTGTTAAATATTATATTCAGGTATGTGTTTGTATAAAAACTCAGTCCATATCTTAAACAAGAAAATATTATTTTTAATATATCTATCCATACCAACGTTGGTGATCTAATGACTAGATGATGAAACTATCACAATATACAGAACCGCCAATGACAAAAAGATTGGGGCACATATTTTCATTTGGTGTACTAAGGGTATCTTTTTATAATCCTTTTCCACTATCCGTCAATCCAAATGTTGGTAAACTTCCTCTAAACTCAAACTTACTCATAATGAGCACATTATAATAGTGAGTGCAAATGCTTATGGTCCGAACGGGTAGACAAATTCTGTAACAAATAAAAGACAAATTATATAATGTAAACATAATTATTTGTCTTAGAAAAAAATTATAGAATCACTGAATGGCATGTACAATACTCATAACTTCATATAAAATAAATTAATTTAATATTTCTTCTACAAAGAAACATAAGTAACAGGGGTTATACCAGAACCGTGAGCTCGGAATGAATTTTTTTTTTTAATAATAAGTAAGAGAGGAGTATGGAAATGCGGGCCGAGGGGTGGGTGGCTGGACTAGCGATCGCGTCTATTGAGGATAGATCGAGGCGCCTGCTATTGATTAGCCCGTGGCTATATCCACAGTGGGTTGGAGAAAGGGATGATACTGGTACGGCTAGCGCCCTTGTTCCACTTAGCTCGCCTGGACCGGGGGAGAACCTACCCTTAGGGATGAGTTACTACTCATTGGGGAGATGAATAGATTGGAGCAAACTTCTATTTTATGAAAATATCTGAAGCAAGACGATTTAAATTATAGGATTATTTAAGCTCTTTCGGATCAAATACACTTGAAAAGTCAGTCTGGTTTTAAAATAAGATTATTTTTTTTAGAACTGCGTCTTACTACCTGTTTAGGTTACTAACTACACTAATGTGTTATGAGTGAGGGAGAAAATATTTTATAAAACCTACTCTTTGTACACATGAACGGGATTTGATCCCCGATTTCTCCGTGACCAACAATCCACTATATCTCTAGAGTGATGCATTAGATTATGTGACTACCGATATAAGCAACTTCTTTTTTTAAGCAAAGCGTCTTATTTCCCATTTGAGCTATACGCGCACGTAATAGTTAGACAAATCTATTACGAACGAGGAAGTTTAAATCTAGAGGAAGAGTACCCAGATTTTCGTGGAGGGAGAATGGGAAACTAGTAAGGAAAAACACACCTGAGTACACACGACCAGGATCGAACCCCGAGCTCTCCGTCATCGATTGTGAGAGTAACGTCTTAGACCATGCGTCCACCGAAGCGGGATTCAACCTATGTTTATATCAATTTATAGGACATATTTACGAAATATATTTAACATCAATAAGTTAGTACATAAAATGATGTCATCGTCGTAAAAATATGCAGATGTGTTATTAAAATAAATATTGAATAGTGTAAGAGCATAATTATTTTAAGGCTTATTCTGGCAGGAGGTTAACCCACGTTTATACATTTCCTTGGAAGTCAAGAGTATTGGGCTGCCTTCCTGTTGAGAACAGCATATAGCACATATAGCTTCATCCTGTTGACGAGCGAGCACGGTGCGACCTATGGACCTTCTGACTCATGTGAATCGAGATCAGCATGTTTGTGTGTGAGAAGAACACACGTTGTTGAATGTTGGAAGCCATGCTGGATGCATGTGTGGTAGAGTTGCCGTTAGACGAGGTGACGATATAACATGGTAGGGTCGATCGCGGGTCTCTGGATAGTTTTCACGAGTCCCATTATCGAGCGTGCTTCCTCTTCACGGGGGATTACCTCATACTTATGTAGTAGTTAGCATCTATCTAGAGTAATAAACATATCTTCTTGGACTAGCTCGCTAGCCTCATTCCCCACGAACCATCCATCCCAACCCCTACCACGCGGGGTCCATCCCTACCATGTAACACCCTAAGGTGCTCGGGTAGGGTAGTAGTTAGGGTTGGCTACTGGGCACCCCAAATAAATAGGGACGTTATAATATCAAACATAGATAAAATTAAATATGTGTGCATAGGCCTATATTTATTATTACAATAATAATGTAAAATATATTTTAATTTTGAAACATTCAAATATATAAAGAATAGTCTAGTATATGTACTTTAAATAGCTCAATATATCTAACCTAGTGCATTTTTATGTAAAAGGGGATTAAAAGGATCGATCATTCGAAGATGTATCTCCCTCCACCTATTTCAGAGCTAGTTATATAATTAATTCTTTTACCAACTTTTAAAAATTGGTTAAATATAGCTTTTATTATATTATTTGATATCATCCCACTATTTTGAAACAATTTCAAACTTATATATATATATAAATATATTTATTTATTTATAGGTGTTTTTTACACTCACTAAGCCCGTATTGGTGGGAACGTGGACCGTGACGTCCAGCTCGTTGGTTCTGTTCATCCGATGACGGTGAGTAGAAGGTTTGAATTCTTGTTCGGGTGTTATGAGGATAATTTATTTCTGGTTGCTATCCTACTCTCAACCACGTAAGGCTGGATATATTATCTCTAAAATCCTATTATCTTCATACTATTAAATTATTCCTTCAGTCTGATTTTTAAAGGATGAAATTTATCTGATGGTTCGAAAGTTACTAAAGCTTCTTTCACGTATCCATTCGTCAAGTATGTGGGCTGCAGTAGTCACATTTTTTAAATATTTTTTTTTTTTAATTATGTACCAAGAGGTGAGTTCCTTTGATACTTTGAGTTGAAGAATAAAACGAACACATTAAAATACTATCCAAATGCCAAATTACTAGAGGAAGGAAAAAAGAGACAAATTAATTGTCACAACTCGTCACTCAGGTAGTAAGACATACACTTCATATGCATGTCTAGCTATAATAAAATTAATCCCCATACATTAACTACTTTATCTTAAAATTAGTACGTAAAATGGATTAAATAGTAAGTTTGACTACTTATAACTCGAGAACTGTAATAATTTTAAATAAATGAATCATTATTTATAGCTTATATTTATACACTTATTAAAATAATGCAATTTAATTTTGATGATCGAATGACCTTAAGGGAAATATTCGTTGATCATAAAGTGAGTACCCGCCTCAGTGGTGTAGTTATATGACGTGCTATTTTCGTGTTGAGCTAGACTGCCGAGGAAGGGGTGACCGAGGCTCAAATCTCACTCGGGGGAACTGAGGGTGGTTTTCCCTAATTGGTTTTCCACACAAATACGAGTTCACTTCTTTTATATTCAAACGTTCCAATTGATATCTCTTTAGCGAAATTAGTGCTTATAACCGTAACTGGTAGTAAGACCCGCTGATAAATAATAATAAATATTTAGAATTATTATTATAATATAGTCCTGAAGTATTCTTAAATAATCAATTAATATCTTTTCTTTTATTCTATGGAGAATTTTTGAAAGTTATCCAGATTGAATGTAAACTAATTTTAATATTCTAACTAAGGTGTTCAGACATGAGCACCATAGCAACAAAACCCTTATACTTTTATATGATAACAATTTTGGCTCTAAATACACAATGAATAGTTTGGAATGTTTTATTCTTGCTGCTGTTGGAAATACATAGAACCAATCAGAGGCAACAATATTGATAATAGACCTAATTGTTTTAATTGTCATCTTTGTTAGCACTAGAGATTATTACTCACGCAAGGTTGACTATCGATCATCATCTGCAAAAAAATAGATAACTCATTACAATCGAATATAAAATACAAATTGCTCTATGTGATTATTGAATAAAAACTATAGAATGACCATTCGATAATTTGGTAGCAATAGTTATCATCATTCATTGTGCCTATCACTACAAAGGCCTACCGTTCTAAAACAATATCCTCCCTAGATATATTATTTCGAATGGTTCTTGATTGACCTTCAGCGATGAAGACATCCTTCATAGTCCGTACGTGCATGACGCGTATGAGAAATGCACAACTATTGTTTCCGACGGGACGCAATTCAACCGGACGTGGAAGGACAAGGATAGAGAGTGGGAGGGCGAAGCGAGAGATTGATGGCACGGGTCAAAGGTCATTCTGACAGCGGGTCATAGAGAAGTCAGCGTTCTGTTAAATTTGAAACGCAGTGACGCTTCTGTCACACCCGCATGGACATCCACGTATCGTTTTTTTTAAAAAACTTTTTTCTAACCCGTTTTCTACTTCGGTTGAAAGGATAGTTTTAAGTGCTCTTTGGAACGTTATCTTATACAAAAAAAAATTATTTCAGCAAGAATGGTCAAAATTTTATTACCATCATCCTCTGATGCATTTACAGGCACATGGACTAAACGTGGAACTCCTTAAGTCATGTTTCCTAGTGATTGGGAAGCATGGTTTTGATTCCGGGCTCGTTGTATAAAGGAAATGTTTAATCTCGAAGGGTTTTTTTCCTTCTATACAATTGTAGTAATATTTCCTAATCCTTATCTCCTACCATTCTAGTAGTAAAACGCTGTATGCAAATTAATAATTTTTTTTTTCTGCACAACATCTTATTTCACAGCCGCCCAAGTGGCGTAGCTAGCTAACGTTCTAGTTTCGTTTTGAGTTAAACTGCCGAGGACGTGCTGATTCAGGCTCGAATCTCACTCAGGTGAATTATGGTAGGTTTTCCTTACATGGTTTTCCACTTTCCATTAACGTAAATGCGTGTTCATTTAATTTAAATTCTACCTTCTCAATCCATAACCCATTAGCGTAAGGGGTACTTAAGGTGCGACAGAAGGGAGCGCAAGTATTTTTACAGTTTTTATAGAATTGAAATTTTTTGGGCAAAAAAAATTAAACGTTTCTCCAGTAGTATCATAGATATTAGTTTTCTGCCCATGCTAATATCAACGGCTCTTGAATATTTGTTAAGTATGTCCTGGAATGTTGTCAAAACATTTTAAATAAAGAGAAAAAGTTTTGACAAAATTCCAGGACACCTTGACAGGTATTCAAGATCTGTTGATATTGGCATGTGCAGAAAACTAAACTCTATGTTGCTACTGAGGAAATATTTTATTTAATTTGGCCAAAAAAATATAATTCTATAAAAACTGTAAAAAATCTTGCACTCTCTTCTGCCGCACCTTAAACGTATAAACCGAACGGGTAAAAAGTCACGGTTCTAGTTATTATTATTATCATCTTATTTCATGTTCAAGCTGTATCAATGTGTACTAACTACTCTAGCGTATATGGGATGACGAAGATTGACTTTAGAGGAAGTGTACCTGAATTTACGCTTGAGTTTAGTGAAAAACCATTAACGTAAAGCCACCTTTAGTACATCCAAATGGTATTCAAACACTGTCATGTGTACTGGTGTGAGTATTGCGTTAGACAATTTTACAGCAGAAGTGGGTATCAAATTATATTGATCTACTTTAGTAGTAGAACTGGCTATCATTTACCTTGAACCCTTATAAAAATGAGTGTTAATTTAGTGAATTGTAGGTTAATACACAATCATTTATCTCCAAATAGAGAGGAAATAGGAAAATTAACAGATCTGAAATATGAACCTTAACTCATAAATTTGGTGGTCTAACATCGGCCTCCAAGGTAAAAGCAAGTGCGCTAATGTACTATGCAACTAACTTCACTCGCATTGTGAACAAGAGGACTTGTCGAATTGCGGAATGAGGTATGCCTGTTAGCCATTCCACACGAGTTACGGAACAAGCTGTAATACCATTCAATTCCTAACCACAAACTTAACCTAATCTTACTTAACCTAGCCTAATCTTACCTAGCCTAATCTTACCTAACCTAACCTCACCTAGCCCATCCTAAGAATATAATAACCGAAGCTATTATTTATGCCTATCCTAGTCTAACCTAATTTAACCTTAACTAACTTAACACAACCTAACCTAACCTCAATGTTCCATTTTGAACAAAATTATTATGAATTTAATTTTTACTCCGAGGCTCGTGTAAGAATAGTTCCGAGCTCAGGTGAGTTGTTCCGCAATTCGTGTTCACTGTTGTGAACATCCAAATAAATTTAAATGTTTCAAATAAACTATGTAAAATTAAAATTATGTTTAGATCCTCGTGATCATAATATTTATATTATTACAATCTAATAATTATAGTTTAAATTTATCGCCATCTTTCAGGTGGATTAGTTGTTTTAATTAAAGGCTAAATAGTTATAGTACCTGAAGCAAATGGGAAAAACAATAAATTTATTTATTAAATATTTGTAAAACAAGTTGATACAGTAAATATAGCATAAAGAATTAAATTTTATTTAATTTTGAATGAAAATGTATTTTACACAAATATTAAATAAACCCAAGAGGTTTTAATATTAGCGTTAGTGTATTGTTACATAGTTTTCCAAACAAAAATTCCATAAAATAATATTAGGTATAATTTAATTTGTTATTATAGTATTGATAAAAACAAAATGATTTGGCTGGATGGAAATGAATAAATTAAATTACGAATTGGGTAGGATTTGATAGCAATAACAAGCTAGTAGGCTGACTCAAAGATAAGATTGGTTGCTTTGACAAGTTAATTTTAAATTTGTATAGTCAGCGTTCTGCTGTATGAATAAGACACAGTGGGTAAAATTTCTCATATTATACTACAATCATACAGATATCACCTGAAAATAAATTTGCAGATATTGAAATCTCTCACCCCCTTATTATTGCCTGAAAGGGTGGAAGGGTTCCCACGATTGAATGGAGAATTGGTGTGGACACGAATGAAATGTAAGCTTACTCATGCAACCTTGAATCCCGCACTAGATCCAGGCAGCGGACCAAGGGAAGATAAGGAACAGTTAACCGACGCGCAGGGAATTTCAAAAGTGTTTAGATCTAAATATACTAGATACATATTTAATTTTGTTTCTATTAATATCCTTCCACCATTTCAGGAAATAATAAGGGAGTGAGAGAGAATAAATATCTGCAAGCTTATTTTCTGGTGGGGTTTGTGTTCTTGTAGTAATGGATATATAATTTTTAAATATTATTATTATTATTATTTTTTATTAGCACCGCGTCTTACTACCCGTTCGGGTTATACGCACTTACGCTAATGTGTAATGGTAGGGTGATTGTGAGATGAAATGGAGGACCTACAGTTTAACGTGGAATCCGAACCACGGTGGAGGCCTGGCATTCCTCACATTCACTAGATGTCTTGTCAGAGGTGAAGGAAGGGTTTGGTAATCAGATAAATCTTTGCCGGATTTTTAAATAATGCAGTTCACATGTCATTATAAATTATTCTCATTAAATTTGTCTGTCACACTTCAGTGTCAGAACGATCTTAAGTTGTCACTCTCATTAGAGACTGGCTTGCTGATGATGGGTAAATTGGGGTTCTAATCCCGGTTAGTGTCTACTGAGGGTGTATTTTGCTAAATGGTTTTCCACTCTACTTCCACGCAAATACGGATAGATGAATTAGTTCTAAAATACTTTCTTCTTCATCATCACTCCGTTAGAGAGTAGTAATTATATAAGCCGATAACATGAATAGTTAATAAGACGCACTATATAAAAAAGGTATTATCTATAAGGCAGAATACCGACTATCCAAATTTATAAAAAAAAAAATAGCTGCTGCCCGTGACTTCAACGGTACAAACAAACATAATATCTATTTTTTATTAATATACTTTATAATATTAGTTTGGATAGTAACATTTCAGTTTACCTACCTACCTACCTACCTAACATACATGCATTGTTCCATAGAGCGGTTTGAACTAATTATCACGACAATTTTTATTTTGTTATAATCTTCATAACTTTAAAACCAATATACCGATTTGAATAATTTGAAAAGTAATTTACTCCTACATAAACAGCCTAAATGACTAAATAATTAATTTGGATAAGGATTCGTATCATGATACGGATATAATCACTTTTTGTTCGAATCCGTGTTTTAGTTGACTAATTACAACAAAAAACGTTTATTGTAACATAACTATAATAATTACATGTATTGTCTCGCAGACATTTTTTTTGTTCACACTAGTGAGAAAGTTAAATATGTATAGTATTTTATTTTATACCAATAGTTTTTGCAGTGCACTCGGAGAAAGCATATTTTTAGGCAATTTTTTATACCTTGTGTAAAACTATCGACATTTTTTTATTAGGAATAAATTAAATTTTCAAAATAAAATATAGACTATGCTACTCATTGATAATGTAGCTTTATATTACTGAAAGAATTTTTAAAATCGGTCCAGTAGTTTTGGAGTTTATCTATTATAAACAAAAAATCAAATCTTTCCTCTTTATAATATTAGTGTAGATGTAGATAGTTACTGCAATCAATCCGCAATTTGAGTGTCAGCCTACGTGCTTGTTATCGCTATTAATTTCTATCCACTTTATAACTATATATATATATATATTTTTTTTTTAAATTCATAATATTTGACTGAAGGGAGAATATCTAGGTTTTATTTGACCATCTGGAATTTCATCTGTCTTTTTATATCCAGATGTTTGTTCCACGATTAATGCCATATGCTTGTATTAATTTTAATTAAACATATCATGGATGTTATTTGAACTTAATTTGAAGGAAGTATGTTCATTTTACATATTATATTGTGATACATACTTTTAATCCTAGTAAACAAGGTTATCTATTAATATAGTATTATATTTAATTAGTGTTCTTTTGTTTTCTGTCTGACTTGATCGTTCGTTTTAACTTAACCATATAATTAAAGTTCATTATATCAATATTGCTATCTGTACTATGTACAATAATCTACAAATTCAATGTCAAAATAAAAGTAAAGGTTTACATTTTAAAATAAAAAACTAAATATTTCTAAATTTTATTTGATCTATTTAAATGTTTTTTTAGCCACATTATGAGGAATAAATAGATATTTATTTTAAAAATTAGTACCTGTCGATTAGTTTTAAAATAAAGTGTAGAAAAAAAATAATATATAATTTCAGTTTTTTTTAATGATAGCATTTTTAAATTAACGAGAACGTAAGACTTTGAATTTCCATCTTGGAGAGGTGATAAAAAAAAGTCCTTAAAAATAAAATAAAAAATTCCATTCCTCCGGTTCCACCCCCTTTCCTGTCAGATTTTAATGAAATAAATCACGGTCATATTGATTCCGTTTATGATATATTCTCTATATTAAATCTGTGCCTTACGGTGGGGTGCTGGCCTCAACCCGTCAATTGCCTCACCCAGCTCCAATATTCCAATATTTCATCGTTCTAGACCAAAAAAAAAGTCCACCTTGGGAGCCAACAACAAAAATTTCAGAGCCATATTTAGAAGCATTTTTAAAAGAGAATGACTCATATGAAGATAATATATACACTCCATATACTCTGAATGGTAAATGTCAGGTTACAATGAACTTTGTGAAGTAAATGCCTATAAATCATCTTGGCTCTTACTAAGGTACATATTGTTTGCTATTGAAGACAACAAGTTATGAAACGAACCTAAATAATCTAGGCTAGAAAAATATGAATATATATAATAAATTACTATGGAAAAAATATAGTCTAATGCAATATTTGAGTTAAACATATACGCTGATTTATTGAATTTTTATTCATGAGAGTTGTTATTTTCTAAGTATTTACTTTAATATAACCTAGATATTATTTATGTTGTCAACCTTCCTTTTTCTCAACTAAAACAAAGCCTATAGATATGAATAAGGTATAAGTCAATAGGATTTTTTTTTTACCTATTTCTGACATAGCATAGTCAGTTTACGTAAAAACACATTGTTTTTTAAAATTCAAGTTAAAAGAAAAACCTAAATTCAAGATGATTGCATTCTAACATCAAATATTGTATACAAAGATGTATTGTAAATACGTTCACATTAATAAACTCTCTTTGCTATTTTGTGTATAAACTTCGCTGAGTACTTTATTTCAACGCCCCAACAAAAGACTAAATTATTTTGGAGGTGTGGGGGTTGGAGGGGGAGGTTGAATGTGTGACGGTTTCGCAAGGGTTTATTGGTGGAAATTACTAATGTTTACTATGACACTCACTTTTACAATCTTATAAATTGTCTAGATTTAAAATGAAGGCAATTAAAAAAAATATTTTCATCAACTACATATCATAATTTTAAACATTTTATCATTTAGAAATACTGATCAATAGAGAATTGGCACAATAGACTATCAAGAAATTAAGCTGAAACTTAAGTGGCACAGTTTTTGTAGAAGTATTGCCATCCCTGACCTATACCATCTTGGAACAATTTGGGGTAAGCTTGCTACCCTTCAGGGTAAATATCATGATCCTCCAATTACTCCGAGAGACGAAAAGGATTAACTTTAGTGGTTCCACTATGGATTTAATTTTTATTCTAGCTGGACTTCACTTAACCAATACAAGTATAAATAATACATCTGTCAAGATAGACGGAGTTTAGGATTCGATAATTATATTTCTGTGACTGTTAGCTCCATTTTTATCTCAATAATTGAGGCCAACAAGAGGCCCACTAAGAGATTATACATTTTCTTCACACACATGTATATATATATATATTTGACACCTTATTTCAGTTTGTAACGTGTTTGTCTACCGACCTAAGGGCCCCGGGTTCGATTACCGGCATGGCAAAAAAAATTATCCTTGGTTAAATGTGTATTTACCCTTTACCCATTATGTATTAACGGCCGGGGACTGGATGTTGTACTATTTCTAGTATTTAGTTAGATTATAAGATATATGAAGCTATGACAGGCCTAGCCAGCGGGTAGTGGTAAACATATGGCTTGAATAAAAATACTTACCCAGGTTACAGGATAGAAACATTCATAAATATATATATATATTTTCTATCTTACTCGGTCATGTAGTATTAATTACAATTAATATTTAACTAGACGAAACTAATGTGTGGTTCATTTAACTAAGTCTTAAAACTAACATTATTTGTGTTATTAAAGTAGTACTTTTAATGTATAGTATTTAAATTTCTCATCAAGACCATTTTCTTACAATTGAGGCAAAAAATCGTTTTATTTATGATTCAACTTGCGATGCCTTCCCTTTATCACAAGATAAGCTTATTAATGTATGTTTGTATAATTACTCAATGAGTAAGGCATGTCTTAAGGGTCCATGATAATAGCTAATCTTTTTAGAATTCTATAGCAAAAATAGTTTGTCCAGAAAAAACAAAATATTGCTTTAGTACAAATATAGAGTTTCATTTTTTTACATGGTGACCTAAATAGTTCTTGAACATAAAAAGTTATGATAATAGCAACATTGTATGAGAATCTTTAAAAACTAAAAAAATACAGTTGTCATTAAATTTCAGGACACCCTTCCTTAACCGATATTGAAGAACTGTTGAGTTCACCATATGAATTAAGGTAAGCTCTATGTTTCTACTGAAGCAATAATTGATATATTTTGAGCAAAAAAAAATTGATTAATAATATTTGCTGTACAAATTGTTGGAACACTGGCCTTTTCTTGCATCCCCTTCCACCCTACTTTATTCTTGGAATTTATTGGTGGCCTGTAAGTTTCTCTTTAATTTTAATATGTTTCAGAAATAACTTTACATTAGTTCAAGATGGATATAATGTTTAAAAAATATAAATATCTTCTAATATTCTACCAAAATAATCTGTGTGTGGGACTGGCCCTAATATATATTATTGCTATACTTCTCACATTAGCTCTGTCAGTAACGTGTATGTCTACTGAGATCAGGGTCCCGGGTTCAATTGCCGGTATGGCGTAAAACATTTATCATTTGTTAAATGTGGCTGTATACTTTCACAATGATAAATTAACGGCCAGGGACTAGATGTTGTGCCGATCCTAGTCTTAAGTTATATTCTAAGACATATGAAGTCACGACAGGCCTATCAAGCTGGTTGTTGAAAATATATTACTTGAATAAACAACTGACTCTGGTCCCAGACTGGTAACATTAATGGATGTAAATTAAAGTCAAATTTCTGACCCCCCAAAAAAGTGTCCTATTTTATACAAACAAATGTTTTAAATTTCTTTAGTATCAGGTTTCTGTAAAATAAATACCAAAATAAATATAAGATATAAAATATATATTTTCCCTAGATATTCATCTTAAATTCACATGCTTATGGCTTGAAGCCAATAATATATATAGGTCGACTAAATTTGTGTTGACACATAGATTATTAGTCCATATTCTAATTGGCTTATGATTACCGTTCTAATCCATATTCGATATCGGTCCCAAATCCGAGATTGATTGATATTGTATTATGGTTAACTAAAATGCCTCCACCAAATCATGGAATATATCTGATTACAAGTTATTACGTTCATAAACAGTATTATTAATGGTTTTAATCCAAGATATTTAATTGGATAAGGCTTTTATTGAAAACACACCCAAATTAGTTGGAAAGAGAAATAAAAGCATAAAAGAGCATACTTTTGAGATTATAATAGTGTATCAAGCCAAGATTTGAGCCAATCAATTACAAATAAATATATATATATATATATATATGCTTATGTTACCATAAGTTGTCCGCTAAACATTCCTGTTCTCATACAGGCGGTGGTGGATATGTAACGGTCTTTTTATTTTGGGGTACCATGTAGGTGAGGTTACTTCGTCCCTATAAGATGATAAAGATAATAATGTATTATCAGTATGTCTTAAACATAGCTTAAAACCTAATTAACCAGACTATTGCAACCATATGAACAACTTCCTATAAGGAAAAATACCCGTGGAGCCACTGGGAATCGAACCTGGAAACTTTAGATTAATATCCAAGAATGCTGACCATTTGATCAAGAGGGCAGATACATTCATCGTTCATCAAGTACAATGTGAGATTAGCGACTGAAATGTTTGTCCACCTGGTATTTCATTTCCTTTATGTCGTCCTACTATCCACCTACCTGCATCGGTGGCCGCATGGCTTAAGGCGCCACTATCGTGCTGAGCTAAGCTACCGATGATGGGGAAATCAGTGTTTGTATTTCGTTCGGGTCTACATAGGGTGATTTTTCCAATTAGTCTTTATAATTTCCCCACACGAAAATGCGGTTACACTTCTTCTAAATTTAATCTGCTTCATACCTAACTAAGTAGCATAATTAGTTCATATGTGTATAGCCTGAACAGTTATTAATATGCAGTGCTAAATAAATATATATATATATATATATTATATCTGTTTGATCCATTTACCGATAATAATCTAAACACTTATAGAAAAGAAATTTGGATGTTAGAACTTGGAGGAAATTTACCTTAATTTGCATGGAGGGAAAGTGATAAATCCTTTAAGAAAATTCATTTTGAGCCAAACCAGCTGAAATTTGAGCCTGCCCGTGAACAGTATACCATTATAGTCAATATTGACTTTTAATTCACGGATCTATCGATGCAGTTATTTCCAAAAATATAAATTTTAAAACAACTTTATATAAATTAAAACTAAAGACTTAAATAGTGATTGATAAAAAGATTAATGAGAAAGAAAAGGCTAAAAAGTTAAATTAATGGAAAGTGAAATTAATGCGTTAAAATCATTTTACAATAAGAATCTTAGGATAAAAAAACATATAAAATAATATGAGTCAAAGGGGGGCTAGTAAAATGAATTACAAATATATGGTTGACAATATTTATAAATAAACCTGAAGTCAAGAATTTAACAAAACAATAGGTGTAATATGGTAATAACAATTACTATATAACAATTCACTATTTAAGTCTTTAGTTTTAATCTATCAACACTCCTTACGTAAGATTGTTTTAGAATGTTTTCTAAAATGTTGTACTTTATATAAAGTTTAAATTTCTTATTATGATTTTATAACTAATCTTTATTTGTAACCAAACTTTTTTTTTCTCAAAAATGAATAATTTTTAAACAACTTCTTTCTCAGATGATAACGCGAGTTGGCAGTTTTTCCACTGAGATCAAGAAGCTTTGAGCTACGGGACAGAACAATAGTGTATGTGTATATAATTCATAGTTCTCCCACAAAGGGGAGGAAATGCTAATCCAGATTGTTTGCACATTCAAATGGGAAAGTAAATTAATAAGGAAGTACAGTGCATGACTGTTTGCTATTAGCTGTAGCGTACTTAAACATTCGGAGACAAGAGTTTCACTAAGACCTTTCGAAAAGTTTAAACTTGCCGGAGAGAGCCAAACTTTGCTGATTTGCTAATAAATTATACTTTGTTTCTAATTTTAGTGATTTTCCTAGAGTATAATAAGAACTTAAACTTAAAAGTTATTTAAGACATTATTTTGTATTTATAAAACTATTAGTAGGCCGATGTATAAGCTAAATATCTAATCTTTTCTAAATAATTTATTTAATTGACATGATAATGATACTATCGTTTTAACATTAAAATCAAACATTGTAAAACATAACATGAAATTTGTTTGTTTTAAGATATTCGATAAAATACAAATATAAACTTATTTTTAATGTTTAAATTGAGTGAATATTTTATGCCAAATCATGTAATAGGAAGAAAGGTCACTTCAATTCAACGTTTCTCCGACCTGTTCTATAAGTGTAATTGAATGTGAACTGCACAGGCGGGTTGTAAGACGCGTTGACAAAAAAAAATTCTTAAGAATGATTTGAATTAGGTGTTATTTTAAATAATGTTACCTTTTATTATTATAGAAGACAAAAGTTAAAACTAAGAAGAGGCTATCTCCTTAAAATTAATCAAATTTAATCGTTTGACACATCTAACAGAATTATTTAAAGATATGTTTAAATGTTTTAAAAATTAAATAGTTAGATCGTATATATACATATGCATATACGAGTACATACAAATATATATGTCTTCCGAAGATATATATATATATATGTCTTCCAAAGATTATTATTATATTAATTACATATATCCTTAATAGGTATGATTCCCAAAATATACCATGACCAACTAAATGTTCAATAACTCCTTATTATCAAAGGTTCCAACCATTCTTAATCATATATTAACCTTCTTTGACTGACTGTTTCATTTTCACAACAGATGTAATACTTTTTTTAATAATTAATGGTAATTAGATTGGATCGCCTCCAAGTATTCCTCAATTCGTTTCTTCTGCGTATTATGATGTCATAAAACATTCAAAAACATGTTTATTGGCTGATATACGGGAGTGTTAACTGGCGCCACGCAGTAATGATGTGAATACGCAACGGTGCCAGTCGTGATGTAATACGTCTGGATCATTGCCACCATGTGTTGAAAATAAAATAATACAGTAAAACTGTAGAAATAAGTAATAGGTAATTTTGTAATACAGTAAAATATAGAATAATGCCTTATCATATTCTTTTTCTAATAATAAGCTATATTTTTGTAACAATTTAACATTATAGTAGTTTTCGTTTTTTAAATAAAATTTAAACAATACAATATTATTCAAATACTTATTTAATAATTTTGCTTCAATAATAATATCATGTATTAAAGTATGGGGTTTTTGATTATTATTTAGAACGTTATAGCTTGTTGCAAAAATTCAATGGCACTAGTCCTCGTATTATTATTTTTGCGGCAGATCCTTAAGGTTAATCAAACGAATAATTTGTATGTCTGTCATGAACATTGCGCTATATTTACTGCACGCAGGTAGTATCGGAAATAATGTTATGGTCAATCTCATTTTGACCAAACTACGAGATAGAGAGAGAGAGAGCGCGCGCTGAGATTGCCCTGGCTGTTGTATCGCCAGGCATTGCTGTTACACTCTTGACAGGAGTAAGAAGAACATCTCATGGAGCCTTGAAGTTACCCTTTAATCTCGCAATCACAGAGATGCCAGCTTGAAACATTTCAAGAGGGGACACGGGAGGTAAAGTTTCTGCAGGATTGTAAACTCATTGTATGGAATGAGGGTCCGTTGCTACATGAAACCACATTCAAAGCATTTTATGTAACCATGCAGGACCTCAGATGTAATAATGAAAGAATGGGAGGCGTCACTCTGGTGTTGGATAGCGAATTTAGACAGACGCTTCTTGTCTTTTCTACGTGGGACAAGGGCCTGCGAATAAAAAACACCTTCCAACATTTATAATGGCATTAAAAGACTAAGTTAACTTGAAACATGCAAGTTAATGAGACCAGTGGTCTTCTGACCAATAGTTTGCGTATAATCTACTGCAAATATAAAATATAGCTGTTGCTTTTGGTTATCAAAATTGGTTTGTATCGATGGAAGACTTCGGAAGTATTTTAAAAACTCACCAAGAGCTAAAATATTCGGTGCTCGCAAATATGGCACAGCACCTTGACGATCATGCGTGGCTGTGTCAAAAAGATATTAATAAAATCAAAGCAATACTATAAATAATATCAATAAATAAATTTTAACAGAACTTCTCTGCACCCTTCAAATATATAGTTGGCAATCGACACAATCCCCGGTACAGTTATTAGGTGGTCAACTTACCACCTAAGTGTTTAAACTCATTGGAGATATCTGAAGCTGAAAATTTTTATTACTATTCTACTTTTTAAGAATCTAGATACCCTTTCATTCTGCAAGGAAACACGACTCAATGCCAAGAAACTGATAATGAATGTGAGTATAGCCACAATCATGATTGGACATGCCGCAGGTGAAGACGTCCCCATCCAAAGAATCCCAATCATCGCATCTGATGTCACATTTCAATGTAAACGCTTTCAGTTCCCTCTTATTTTGTTTCACCATGAGCATCAACCAGGCACAAGGTCAATATATTAAAGTTGCCTGTCTCTATCTATTGGTTGCGTGTTTTTTTTTTCAAGGACAGCTAGCTGTATGTATCTTGGTTGTTCCAGAGTTGTAAATAGTGAGAATCTCTACATCTTAGCTCTAAATGGAAGGACAGCTAACATTGTTTAATCGGAGGCCCTTAAGGGATAGGATATGTAGCATGTAATTATTATATGTAGCCTTTATATATAATCTATATCAATGTCGTATTACAATAACAAGCCCTTTGGCAACGTAGGACTCAAAATAAACATCTTTATATTTACCTTCCACGTACAGTCATTAAACCGGGTGACGACGCCAGGTACTTTAGTTAGTTTATTAATATTCTCTATGAACTAATGTTTGTCCACGTGTTGGGAACCGCTAATTTAGATTTTTCATTTAAATTTGATTAATTTTAAGATTGTCCATAGGTATTTATTTTGAAACACTTAGCACCGAAATTTAATAAATAGCTATCAGGTTGAATTTGAGAGTAAACCTTTGTCGTATTTTATTTAATATTTGTATATCAGCTATAGTATGTTTGTAAGAAATTTAATTGTAAACTAAAGTTGTATAGCTTGTTTCAATTTAAATATTCTTTGTCTTTGGCATTATAAAATAGTATATTTCGATAAAAAATTTATAAATATTTGACCAATATTAATATATTAACTAAGAATTTTACAAATAATATGTAATTAAAATTAATTTGAAACATTTGTTTTGTGTTTTTAATTCATGATTGAATAATATCAAAGACACAATAAAAATATTTTTTTTAAAATACCATATAATTTTGTAAGTTAATTAATTATGAAATTACTATTATATTTTTGTAATAATGTTTATGCTTATTTGGTATGGAGTAGTAATAATTTATAGTGAGGGTTGGTCTTGTTTTATTAATTTCTCCTTATTTTATATATATAGTTTTTCTTCTAGGATGAAGAAATGTTTCGGTGAATTTTACACCATATTCAAGTCTTGTTTGTATTAAAGATGATTGACTTTACCTCACACAATTGGAAAGTTGTGAAAATTGTTACCTAGTATGATGATCAACAATCTCGACTCCCTAGGTAAATTTTTTCACAACTTTCCAATTGTATGAAGTAAAATCAATCATCTTTACTACAAATAAGACTTGAAGATGGTGTAAAATTCACCGAAACATGTCGTCATCATAGAAGAAAAAATAAATATATCTAAAATAAGGTGAAGGGATTAAAAACAAATATTTAACCTCACTATTAATTATTATATTTTTTCCTTCCTTTTCATTAGATTTTTCTCTCTGTCTCCCTCCTTTTTTTTAATAGACTAATTTTCCCCTTATCAGATATTTTATAAAATGATATATAATAAAGTGTTGACCAAACAATTAAAATAGGATATAACTGCGTATGTAGAGTACTATTCATCTTAATTACATTTATTTGGAACTAAAATATTGACACATTTCGCAAAGTTCATGTGATATTATCAACGAAGCCTTCACTTAATGATACAAAATGGTGTTCACTCTTGTGTAGGGTCGCTCGATATTAAAACCATGCGCATTTTGAAGTGCGATATTTAAACGTACGGGAATCTGGGTTGAATGGGGTAAATGAGGAGAACCTCAACATAGCGAGAGGAAAAAGAGAGGGTTAGAAAATATAATGAGAGTTCCTGTTGTTTGAATAGTTTCTTTTTTTATTAAACATATAAATAGAATTTATAAAACGAATGGTATAAAATGCCTTTTTACATAGAGAGAGAGAAAGAGAAAACTATTTTTTGATAGTGTCAATTATTTTAACCGTTGTATCAACTAATTTAGATTGTATTTAATCATATAAAATAAATTGTAATTATATTATAATACGTTGCTTTGTCTTTTGAAATAATTATTTTGTTCATCAAAAAGTTTCATTTACAAGGGTTGGTAATGGTTTTAAATGAGATTCTAAGTTTAATACAGGGCTTAGTTACTCTTAAGATGTATGGGTTTGTGGAAGATAAATAGAGGAAATGCACTCGCTTCATCGTAGAGAAATATCATTTTAATCTCTGAGAAAATTTAATAAGTCCAGAATCGGTGGTAGGGATGTGGTATCGAAAGAAAAGTATCGATAACAGTAAATATCGTTATAGATTCTTTTTTCAAGATTCTTTTTCGCAATCTAACTTCTCAAAAAACTTACATAATTACTCACTTGTGGGTGGTGCCATTTTTAAACTACATTCATTGTTGATATACTCTAACCTGATAGAGTATTAACTATTGACAAACAATATAATAATTGACGCCTTGTCTTGCTTTATCTTCTTAAAAAATACACATAAATTGTCTTCTTCGTCTGAATGTATTTTGTTTACTTTGTGATGACAATTGATAAGAGAAGGGGGTGGGGGATAGACTTGGCGCCACTCACCCCATCAGACAGGTGGCTGTATTGATATCAAAGATGAAAGAACAGATATCAATTATGATTATCTAAACGATAAATAATTCTAAAGTTGTAGAAAATAAGTGAGAATTGAAAAATAATGTTATTTATTCTTCCTCCATGGTCCACCTTGGCAAACATTATTTTAGTATCAGCATGGAGTTAACCTAACAAAAGAGTTGTTTATTTCGATACAGATCTAATACCGGAGTGTGAGTACTAATACCAGTAAAAGTATCGGAAAAAAATTATCGAACAATATATATAAGTATCGAAAGAAAAATACCGATCTGAGTAAAGTTTCGATACTTTTTTCACATCAATATTCAGTAGTTGGATGGGCGGACTGTCTAAGGCGTTACTCTTGCATTATACTGGAGTGACGGTGAAGATGAGATGTATCTTTTAAAACTTAGTCAGGTGTATTGGGGGTGTTTTTTCATGCATGATTTTTCCATTCTTTATCAACGAAATCAAAGATACTCTTTCTCTAAACACAAACATCCTCATGTAGTAGAAAATAAAAATTAAGAAGGAATATAAAGTGACCCATTAAAATAATAATAGAACTCTAAAAACTTTAAATGAAACCCCGGGAAATAAGAGAAAGGGGCAAGGGTATACATAAAACAAACCAATATATATATATATGTAGTATTAAACTTAAATTTGTCAATTAGGTGGAAGTTACTCTCCAGATATCTAAATACAAGAAATTTCTTAGAGGGAATTGGAAAAAAGCCTAGGGAGAGGGGGGGAAATTTCCACTACTAACACAAACAACTACTTCTCTGTGTGGTATAAAACATAAATTTGGCAAGGGGATTTAGTGAATATTTCAAATAAAATTTTAAATGGCTGAAAATTTAAAATTTAAAATAAAACTTTGGCAGATAGTGATGAGGGGAGTCATAAAAGTAGAAAAAACATTTTAGAGGAGGTGTGAAACTAAATTTGCAAATAATTTAGTGTAATCACTATAAATAACAAAGTTATTGTTAGATATCTTATTTTTTATAAGTTGGAGATTATAAAATGGGAGAGGGAGGGGTTCTTACTTTCCAAAACTAAAAGAATAAACTATATATCAGTGTGGTAGAAGATTGAAACATGTAAGGGAGATGTAAGGACAACTACAAACTACAGTAAAGATCTGAACATTCTTTAACGAAACAGAAATTTGAAGTACTTCTTCTCAATATTCCCAAAACTAAAATAACTTCTATACTTTCCTCCTCCCCCTTAGCATCTTCCTGGAACGATGTATATTAATTGTTTTCACTGATCTAATGATCATGATTGAGAGAATATTGTGCTGTGATTGCATTAGATTCATTTATGCACTAAGAATGGGGGATTGGTAAGATTTTGTTTCAAAGACTTAATTTTATTACTAATTTTTTTGAATGCCATGATTGGTTTGAGATTTCCATGACTATTTCAGGCAGGTACACAGGTAAAATATCAAAATTATTACAGTCAGAGGTTGAAAATAATTATCTCATATAGTTTATGTGGCTTACCCGTGTGAAGAACACTTAAAACTGCTAGTTATAATATAAATTATATATGCACATATATAATAAGGATGTTTGTATGATTGTGAGTTATTTTGTTTTATCTCTTCTTTATTGGGCTTTGGTGTGTTAATTTATCTATCTTTTAATATGTCAATAAATTTACTTTACATAAATATTTAATATCTGTGTTTTTTATTTGTATAAATGTTTTATTTGACATATTCTAAATCAGCAATTAATTATAATATCAAAACTACACACACACACACATATATATATATTTATTTATTTATACATTATACATGGTGGTAAATTGTAATAAATGTAAATGAAATTTATTCATCCAAATTTAAAATATAATTTATTACTATCTCGTTTGGTTTATCATTGATGTGGAGGTCGAGGCTTTATCCCAGTTATTTGTAATTAGATCTAACTCTTTCCTAAATAGTTTTTTACTCACAATTAATGTGAATGTGGGAACATCAAAATTCTACCTATCCTACTCCTACCCGATTAATGAGACTTAATGTGAATGTACCAGACGAGTAATAAGACGAACTGACCAAACTTACCAATTCAGTACCAATTTTCGTTTCACGGGCCCTCAAAACATTCCATCTACCTTAAATCTGTGTCTAAAGTAAATGTCATTAACGAACACCATTATTTATTATGCCTTTCAATGAGGTCAAAGGCAACTTCCACTAAGGACATATTGTCCTCCTATCCCCCATCCCCCCACCCCCACGAGAGGTCCTTGTGACGTGTCCCTCAGCCCTTCCGAAACTCACTTTAGTATTCTGTGAAGGTCTGGTTGTTAATTATTTAGTTCAACAAGCGGAATATCCCGTGGAGACTTCAACTGATCTCTTATGAAGGCCGTACCAGATCCACGCGTGTTTGTATTGCCCCCTTGGCCCTGTTACAGGAATAATATCAGAAGCTCTCTTGGGGGTTTCCCCCCTCTCTTTTCCTTCACTCCACATATCCCTCTACATATGCACATACCCTTCAGACACCCTTGGTACAACTGCAAACAATACTGCCAAAAAAAGATATATAATAAAATTTTATTTAGTATACTTTTTAATTATTAATATTTGAGGCATTTAACGTGCACTTTCTGAAACAAAAGATTATTTAAACAGATGACAATAATTGACCTTGAGATGAACTTGAAGACGTTCACTAAATAAAAAAATAAATGATTTTATTTGGTCAGTGTCTTAAAACTAAGCAACCTTATATGAAACATATTTTTCTTAAATGCGCTTTTTTTTTGTAAGATAATTCGTTGTGCCAAGATGAAAAAAAATAAAAGATCCGTCCTGTGTCTATCTTGGCACAGCGAAATATCTTACAAAAAAAAAGTGCATATATATATATAAAGAAAGAGAGTTTTATATACATATATATACATATTGTTGTTTTTGAAAGGGTCATAAAACTAAATTATTATTATTATTTTTATTATTATAATAAGCACCACGTCTTACTACCCGTTCGGGTTATATGCACTTACACCAATGTGTAATGGTAGGGTGATTGCAAGATGAAATGGAGGATCTACAGTTTAATGTGGAATCCGAACCACGGTGGAGGCCTGGCACTTCTCACACTCACAATATGTCTTGTCAGAGGTGAAGGAAGGGTTTGGTAGTCAGATAAATCTTTGCCGGGACCATAAGACTAAAGATTACCCAATCAATAGCTCATCTTTACCACAGACTCCATTAAAAGGCTGCCATTAAAAAAAGTTAAGATAAATATAATAATATTGTCTGTTAAATATGAATTGTTCATTTACTAATCTTTTCTCACGCTGTAAGCTAAAGTGTAGATTAAAAACGAATTTCTCATGGCAAAGGAAGATATCAGCTAAACTACTTCCATTTCTCACGGTTGGTTGCTTCTCTACCTGTTGTTTCCGAGATCACCCCTCTCCATACACAAACCCCATCCATCCACCCACCCTTTATTTCCAACCCCCTTGGCCCCCTGCGCTTCAATCAAGGCGAGTTAACCGGGAGAATTAGCCGCTAATCACGTTTAATGCAGAGGCTGTGCGATATTCCCTTTTATGTCTTAGAACACAGATGTTCCCCCTTGTCGGATAATACGGTTAAAAGCAATGCATCACACCCTTAATTCAAGTGGTAATATGGTGGTGTACTATCACTATAGGGACTTTTTTTGTTCCTTTTCACCTATCCTATAGAAGTTGTTTATATAATGTTAGATTGAAATAATTATAATTATTTCTCATTTTCCTAATTTAGTGGCTTTTATTTTCACTTTAGACACAAACTATTTGATATATTTAAGGGAACCACTTAAGTGTGTTAATAATATTATATTAGTTTGTGGCATAACATGGTTGTAGCTAAATATAAAATATTGTCACCCCCCTCCCCCTCCTCATAGACTTTGCCATTATTATTATTATTATTGTTAAAAAAAGTATAACCACCACTCCAGTCACCTTGCATTATATTTACTCTATGAGGGCAGGAATAAAGAATATGTAGTATTATAGATAATTTACAGCATTAGTGTAGAAAAAAATAATTAAAGAATATAAAACTAATTTAACCCGGAAAAATCTAAGCACTATCTACCTCCCCATCAGTGAAAAACCAAATTATATGAGTCTGATATTTTATCCCACGTATTTATCGATACGGTCAAAGGCTAGCTATCATACTTAGAAGAAAATATGGTTAATAGATTTAAGGATATATTTGTAGTATTTAAAAGGTTTTCTTTGCTTAAATTAGTTTTTTAATATATTTTCATAGCACCATGTTTAAATACAATTTCAGGTTATACGCATATGTACTAACTACACTAATGAGTTAGGGAAGAGAAAGGTTTAATTTAGAGGAAGTATAATAACGTTTGCATTTAGGAGGGAGTAAAAACGAGAAAACCACCTTCAGCACACCGGCCAAGATTAGAAAACTGATCCCTCAATTATCGGCAGTTTAATATATTACATTCTAAAGTAATCTTAGACCATGCGGCCACTGAACTGGGTTAGAAATTTTTAAAATCTATTTAAGCTTAATCTAGGACTTAAATTAAAAATATATGTTGTATCCTTTAATTATTTAATTTCACAAAATTATGTCGATTTGATTTTTAAATGAAATTAACCCTCATCCATTGATTGAGATGCAAGACTAGACGATTATTTTGGTTTACTAGTGTCGATGATATCATAGTTCAAATACCGACTGGGTGTACTAATAGTGGTGTTTGTTTTAAACTCTTGCTCCATTCAAACTCAAACATATATAATGTAAGCTATATACTACTCCTATCCCCGTAGTAATAAATAATTAAATAGTTTGGACTGTTATTATAGTACACAAAAACTTATTTGATTTTTTATGTATTGAAGAGTATTCCCTTCCTTTTTTATAATAAGTGAATAGTTCATAATAACCAAAATAAATGTTATTTACGTTTAAGATGATAATTTTTTTTATAGAATGTACACGTTTCATTTCTTAATTTATTATATGATTAGTATATGCGACTAACCATATCTCACAGCTATAATACAGGATGACCCACGAAAAAGTAAATCCCCACTCTGAATTGGAGGAGGTCAATCCCCTTCCCCCCATATTGTGATATGAAGAATGACCCGACGTCACCATACGGATGATTGGCAGAAGGGTGGAAGGGGATTGACCTTCTCCAATTCAGATTGAGGCAGCTGCTGGATATAAGAGGGGGGCTACTTTTCCGTGGGCCACCCTGTAGCTTGGTTGTTTAATTCTGTGATTAATATTTCTTACTGCTCATTACACAATTCTTTTTTTAAATATTGTATAGTAAGATATTTACGTTAGGTATAGTAGTTATGAACTTAGAAAAATATTGTTACATTTAATTTTGTTCAAATCATAATAATATTAATAATATATTCTTCCAAACCTACTATTTAACATTACTGTTCTCACTGAAGTAATTTTTACTTTAAATAGCGGGTGTTTATAAAACTATTTAAAATAATGATTTTCACATTTGTTTCAAGTCTGAACACGCCTTAAATAATTGTGAACTTATAATCAAATTTGAAGAAATAGTTTATAATTATAGTTGTTTTCTTCGATAAGTGATATTAGAAATTGTTTGACCATTTTTAACACTGAGAAAACTTGAAACATTTACTTTGTTCTGCCTTTTAAATTATCTAAATATTTCAATTGACTCTAAATTTTTATTGTATTTAGTGCACTCAAATAATCACATGATCTAAGTCATCAATCTTGTAATCTACCTGATTTACGGTGATGGAAAAGTGGAAGTTTTAATCTTGGTTGTGTACTCATGGAAACGTATGATTTATCTTTCTTTTTTTATTACTATCTTTACACAATAATATTGATAAACCTCCTTTAGGTTATTATTTCAATATGGATCTATCAGATTAGATAATTTTAGGAATACTAATGTTTTTAAGTTTCTAATCTAGAAATCGAAAATTAATAAATACTTAAAAATGTTGAGAAGGTAATTTTATATTAATTCACATTTTACTATTTACACTTCCCTGTTATGGCATATTGAACATTTTGATTAGACAGAGATTTCAACCGTAGGCAACAGGAAACACCTCTATTCAACTTACATAAAGTTTAACTCATAGAACTCAGAGGCTTATGAAAGACTTTTATGTCATAGAAACCTTTAACTTTTCACAAATATGTGGATAACTACCTTAAAATATTATATGATTAATAATAATTTTATTTTATTACATTTATAAGGCATATATTTATAAAGAAATAATTGTGTAGTTTTAATAATGAAAGGTGTAGATTGTATCTGTGCATTTTTACCATGTTTAATTCAACGTATCTCCAGACTATAATGAATTTAAAATCATTCCTTTAAATATAAAATAGCGATTTAGTATTCATATAGTCAAACAATAAATATGTTTAAAAGGATGAAACTTGTTAGAAAGATAAACATATTTTCCAATACTTTATACGATCTTAAACACATTTAATAAACAATTATCAAAATAATTTCGTACACAATATCTTTCTCTTCTATAAATAGTAAATGCACACTAGATATTAATGATAACCATTACCTTTACAAAACATACAAATTTTTGGACAATCTAATGTAGAGTAAATTAGTTAGAATATCTAACACTTGTTAAAAGAACAGCGTAGTCTATAGACAACACGCACCGCATGCCTGTTTTGCGGTATGGCCTAAGCGATTTCTAAAATATTGTAATATATTTGGTACTTTTAGTTTTATGAAAAAGTATTTAAAAATTAGTTTAATCATAAAAAAACTAATTAAAATATTACCATAGAGTCATTTATAAAATTATAATTTTGTATTGATAATGTAAATTGTTAATTTGGAGAAAAATCTCAGCATTGAAGAACAATCTTAGTATTAATTATTAAGGAGTATTTATAAACACAAACATTTTTCAGGCTAAAAGCTAGGTCTTTAAAAATTTTAAATTTATTTCTATGCTCGTTGATGGAAAGATATGTTCCTCTTTTCTCAATGTTTCTGTAATATTCTATTTTATTTCATTTATTACATTTGGTGGAGTATTTCTCCAAAAATGTACATTATTTTTTTAACCATTCCTACTAGTTTTTACCAAACATATTTTAAGAAGAAGATAAAGTATATGCGGTACATTTCACTATTTATTTTTCTCAAATCTGAAGAGTAAAATTGTGTCTTTGGTCTTAAAACGAATCAGATAACGCATTTCTTGTAAAATGAAGCTATTAGTCAATAACCTCCATGGTCTAATTGTAAGAAATCTCGTTTAGAGATATACAGATCCAGGGTTTGATTCCAAGTGCTTAAAGAATAATTTTGTGAAGCAATGGGTCTGTAACGGGGTCTAATTCAGCCTCGTGAATACAATTGAGGTGCTACTTGAATAAATAAGTAGCATCTCTGGTCTAGAAAGCTGAAATCTGTGGCAGAGGGATTTCAGCGGTGACAAAATAACATCTTTTATCAGTAAATTTTAGCATTATCATCGCTAATGCCACTCGGTAAGTATATATCGCTTCCAAAATCATTCTATGGGGTTAAAAAAATATTATTATAGGCCTACTGGTAATTATGTTAACAATATTCCTCACTCACAGAGTTCAAAAAATTCCAATTAAGTAAATTAAAGAGTTTTGTTCATGCTCCTAACTTTACTACATTAATAAGATTTATTTTTATTTAAAGTTGAAATATTGCTCATAATTTATCCTTGAATATAGAGTAGAAATATATCTTAATGACCGTGTTGGACGGATAATAAATATTGGTATATTCAATAGTAAAGTATATACTATTTATAGAAATTATCCATTGTCCACGTGGCTTAACACGTTAGTCTCTCAATAAATGGGGAAGAAAAAAATGGTACATATTTCTTTCGGTCGTAATTCAAAAAATCTCATCACCAAATATATGTTTGATATAAGCATTTAGCAGTAGTTGCGGGACAAATGGAAATACATATAGGTTAAATGATGAATGTTTTCGCTAAACAGGACCTCGTCTCACTATATCAATATACATGCATTATCACTTATAATTTTACATCTTTTTTTCACATTATTAAAGATTCATTTTCTATACCTATTCGTTTCATACCTACCCCTTAGATAAAGATTTTAAATAACTTTATATTATGTTGAAATGTTTAAACTATAATAATATATTGATATTAGAATATTTAATTGTGTAATCTAAGTATATTTGAGGGGGTTGGGGCAAAGATACTTAGATTGGTACTCACTATTTAAAAGTCTATAAAATCTCGAAATTTGGTGTTAAAAATAAACAAAAAATGCATCTATATTAGTTACACCCATGCTATTGACTGACTATAAATATAATTTATAGCTCAAGATATAAACTTCCATAAATCGCTAACAACACATCTTTCATAAAATGAGGATTATTATGTTTTTGCCAAACCTCCCAAAATTTTGTATTTTTTCTACAATATTTGTTTCTTCTTCCAAATTATTATGGTTTCTTACCCATATTTTAAAAATTGTGTAAAGCACTTTGATTTCTTGCAAACAGTTTCGTTTTCCAACAGAGGGCAGCCCGGCAATTTTCTCTCTAATGTGAAGTGACCGAGTTACTTTATTGGTACTGAAAATGAGCGAGTGGGGTTCACACCCCGTCAAGCACACGATGTGATAAACCACCACCCGGGACATAGGAAACACTTCTTACTTCCTACGGTCATTTGCAACTTCCGAAAAGTAGACCCATAGTAACGAATCTTAGACAGCTCTTTCAACTTCTGCAACCAACCATTTCAAACAACCTTAGCTACTCTACTTTTGCTTTTTGTCTTTGTTAGGTGATCTGTCTGGGTTTTTTTTCAGTCTAAAAGTTTTCAGTACCCAGATTTATCTTTATTTTCTTCACTCTCTTTGAAATTCTATTTTATTTTCTTAAGACATTTTCCGCTTAATTTTGTTCTTCTTATGTCTTTCTTCATTCGTTCTTTACTTATTTATTATATTTTATTATTTCCTTTTCCGGTCTTTTTATTTTTATTTGTTTCTACTTTGTGTTTATTTTTTTCTTTTATTATTAATCTTATATTAATAAGCTTATGAAACGTTTTATTAACTTTTAATTCTATATAAATGTTTTCATGTCAATTTAAATATTTGCTTATTTTTTAAATATATGTTTTAAATTATTATTGCTCTTAAACAAATTTACTAAAAATTTGAAATAAGTAAGTAGAGATAAGGAGGCTAATATAGAGTGAATGCACCAAGGTTAGATTGGAAGGATGATGACAAAACCACAGTGACACATAATATGTATTTTAAAACTCCCCCAAGCACCTCACCCGGCTTGGGTTTGAACACGATATATCAAAATAATATATGTGGAGCCTCCCGCTATAGATCCAGTGCCATTGGCCATCTAATATTTTTTTTTAAAGTTTATATCCTTAAATTGAAAGTGCTTTTAATACTTAATTGATAAGACTCTCAAAGTTTTTTTTATAACACCGCATCTTATTAAACCTTTGGATTATATGTTTATATACTAATTACATTAATGGTTTAGGAATGAGTAAAGTTATATTTAATGGATGTTTTTATATATTTTATTACAAATTTTAACTATTCCATATTTTATATCTGATTAAAAATAATGGACTGTTAGTATATTATTCACTCAAAATAGAAAGATAGAGTATTGACTAACAAATCCATTTTACGGTCATATTCAATCTGGTCCATTAATAGATTACTTTAAACATACACTTACTTATTATAGTGATGTTTTAAACACGTTGATTATTGACGGCTTTATTTAAAGGCCTAGATATGAGGAGATAAATGAATAATGAGCTCAACTGAAAAAATAATTTAAAGATATATAGTTTTATATTAAATATATATAAACGTATCCCAACTCTATCTAGATGCAATGCGAACACCAGTCTTCCATATTAAAGTTTATCATTAAAGCACTGAACTTCCTATGTTAGTCTAGTATAATTAACATAGAGATGTAGTGAACGCTAGACAAGGAAATTTTTTGACAGTTTTATCACAAGATATTTTATTCCCAAAATAAATAAAATATTGGTTATATCAACAGTTCTTGAATATCTGTCATGAGCATATTATCATTATATGATAAACATTTTAAAAGAAGTGAAAATGAAGTCATGATATTTCAGGACATCCTTGACAGATATTTTACACTGTTTATATCAACATGTGAAAGAAAATAATTATATGTTTGTGCTGGATAACTATTTGACTTATTTTGACCAAAAATCTTGCTATTAAAAAGTCAATAACACAGATATTTTCTTACGTCTCCTACATACTTAACTTAATATTTGGTGTTTTAGATTTAAAATTCGAGAAAAACCCATTTGAAAAATCTAAAAGAAGCTTTATTTACTTTCATCGAAGAATAATAACCTAATTAAAATCTAGTCATTATAAATGTTACCAAACTATATATTTTTTGAAGATGGTGATTTAGACTTTATTATGTATTTATTTTATTTTATATATGAAATTGTGGTAACATAGGGTAAATATAACTTCTAATACAACTGACGAAATATCTTCGAACATCTATGACTAATTTTATTTAATTTATAAATAACTTCAAATAGGTCAAAAATATTATGATACCACTCATATTTTGAAATATTTACAAATGCACGTCATTGCATACATTAAAACTGGTTAGAAACACTAGGGAGTGGTTTTTTCTTACTACGTATGAAGGTAAATTTCCGTGAAACTACTTTCTTCTTACTTATCTCTTAGAAAAGTACTTTGGTCAAATATTGTATTATAAACAACAATTAAATTACTACGTATATATTTTGAGATGTAGAAATAAGTAAACATAAGTTTGTAAGATAATGCATTGTTTAGTACTGAATGTAGTGTTTGTAATATTTAGGGCCTATATTACAAACACAACTTTCAGGTATTTAGAAGTTTCACGATTTTACCAGCTGATTCAAAAAGTATTAATTGATTGATTATGATACATACAAATTGATTAACGATTAAAAACAAATATTGTTTATTATAAAAACACTCTTTATACATACATATTCAAACAAATTGTTCAAATATATTTACCAAAGTTTAAATTTAAAAATGAATTATTTTATTCTATCCTAAAACTACCTATTAGTAAAAATAAAAATTATTCTAATATTTCAAGATAAACTATTTCCATATTCTCATTTTGAATTCCATCTTCAAGGTAAAATTTAAAGAATAAAATTTACTATAATTTTATCGTAACTAAATTACCCTTAAGTAAATTTACTTTAGATAAAATAGTCCCCCTGATATTAATTTTGAACCAAATAGTTAAAGATATTTTAAAAATTATGTTTACAAAAATAAATCATTTGTCAACTACTATGGCATGATTTATTTATAAAATCCAATCTAAAACACTCACTATTTAAACCACGAAAAACTTAACAAATACCCAATTTTAACCAAATAGATAGAACCACTTTTTAATATTTCTAAATTAATAAAATTTATCAGTATACTACCCATAGCTGGATTTCTCTAGTGTCCCCCCAAAACAAATATAGTTCTATATTTTTTATGTTCTTGTTAAAAACTTACCAGTTATATGATTTTAAGCAAAATCACTAAAGTTATTTTTGAAATAATTATAATTTTCAAAAATCACTCATAAGTAAACAACCCTTTAATGAAATTTTAACCAAATCCGATGATATAGATTTATTTGTAGTGTAAAACACAGCAGATATATCCATTTGAAATCAAATTGTTGGAGTAATTTTATATATATCTCCAGTTTAAAAACCGTAATTAGTAATCTACACATAAATGAGTGCTTACACTAAAAACAGGTATACAGTATTAATGTTCTTGTCAAGCACCACAAAGATACCCATTTGAAAATAGATCGTTATAACCAATTGTAAAATATTTTAAATTTTTGAAAAACCAGTCGTTTGTAAACTACACATAAATGAATTTTTACCACAAGTATAATGTGCTATGTTTTATACCACACAATCCCCAGATATACATTTTCAAAATATTTTGAATTTCCAAAAGTTTCCTGCCAGTAAACCACCATTTAACACATTTTTGCAGAAAAACTAATGATAGAGTTTTATTGGTCATGTTAAACAAATCTTATAATAATGATATGCATTTTAATCAAAATTGCTAGAGCCATTTTCGAAAGTATTGAATTAAAAAAAAATCACACATCAGTAAACTACCCTAAAATTGAGAACAAGGGTCAAAATAAAAATAAAAATGTTTCTGAGGTATAGCCTTATAACATCTAGATATCAAATTTCAGCCAAATCCATCTAAACGTCTCATATCCTTGGCCAGGGACAGACAAAGTGGTAAAATCCACTTTTTCTAGTTCGTGTCCACATAAGATGTAAAGATCGATAGCAATTTTTATTTTCACGATCACAATATTTTCTCTTGATACGAGAAAGTAAAAAGGAAATAAATAAGTGGTATTGTTCTTTACACAGGTAAGGTCTATCTAAATTTATCAGTTTAGATATTAAATAAGGAACATGAGTTATTATGTTAGCACAAATAAACTGGAACTGATGTTTAAGATTTCCAGTTGGCTTTATAAAAATAAATTTTGTAAACTTGATTTGTTTGTAAAATATTAATGATTATGTTTCAACTAAGTTTTATAACATTGTTATTAGTAACTGTGCTAACGTTCATCTATAAATAATATGCAAATAATAATAAATTAGATACTATTTTTAAGAAAACAACAGTAACTAAAAAAGCTGATTTGTTGCATAATGGTTGAAATGGGTTCTATTATCATATACCAATGATGACAGAGCCATTGAGGTTGGATTTTTACAAAATGGTTTTCAACTCTTTATTCACGCAAATGTGGGTAAATTTCATATAAATATAACCGTCCTAATCTCTAAAACCATTAGTGTTATCAGTACATAAGTCTATAAATCATAACTGGCAGTAAGACGTGGTACTAAAAACATTTAATATACGAAAGACTGCTTAGAAAAATTCATTCATTTTATTCTCGTATTTTCTTAGAAATTCAAGAGAGGATGGATAAAAGTAATAATAATGTCTCGTTTCTGTCGGATGAAACACCTATTTCTAGAAATTTACTTTCTCAGAATCACATTATAATCCAAAAATAGATCGCCGTGAGTATATCTAGTCACGCCAACAAATGTATAAAACACAAGTTTGGAAATATGATCTTGATAATGACATTTAGGTAAATACGCAGTAATAAAAATGAAAAAAATAATATAAATTGTTAGAGCACAGAATTAAATATAATAATTTTGAATTTTTTTTACTTGGCACTTTGTCTTACTACCCGTTATGGCTATACGCTTAGGTACTAATTACGCTAATGGGTTAGGAATTGGGAAGGTTGAATTTAGAGGAATAGAGCTCGAATTTTCGTGTAGAAAGTGTGGAAAACTAATTAAAAAATACCACCACAGTTCACCCGACTGAAAATTGAACCTTGATCTCACAATCCTTGACAGTCTACTTCAAAATGAATCTAGCACGTTAGCCAACTATGCCACCGAGTTGGGTAATTACGTGCTACGCGCATCAGTGGTCATAGATACTAAGTCGTAATGTTGGTTTTGTCTTATAATGAACCGGGAGATTAGGATTATCATCTCAGGTGGATGCGCTAAGGATGTTTTTTACATAAATATTTTCTCTTTATATATATATATATATATATATATATATATCCTTATATATGAAGGGATGAGGAAAGTATAATAGTGAAGAAAAGTACCGGGACTAGTTTATATATATATATATATAT
>CABFOV010004578.1:0-17255 GCA_902141375.1 Timema poppense | reverse complement strand
CATCTAATTAAATGATCAAAAATAGCTTTTAAATGGGAATTAATTTTCAAAATCATATAGCCCCCATGATATCATTATTATACACACAAAATCATGATCATGATTTAGAACCCCATTGGCCTAAAGGTGGAAATTAGCAAAAATGAATTGTTACAAGCTTCACCCTCGCCCCTATCTCTTACTAATCCAAAATATGTTTATGATATCATTGGGGCTATATGATTTTGAAAATTAATTCCCATTTAAAAGCTATTTTTGATCATTTAATTAGATGAAAACAGAGCCAAACTCACAAATAAAACTATACTTGAATGTATTACAGATAAAATTATGAATAAATATATGAAATTATGAGATTTAACAAACTTAAAGTCTACAGCTAAAAACACTAATTATTATCTGGTTGAAATCAACCGTACTTGCTACTTGTGTGAACCTTTTTTTAGAAATGCCTATTCATTCTTTATCTTTTCATAAAACTCATTGCAACTTATTTAAATCTTTAATTTGCAGAACATTAGGCATTTCACTGTTGATTCTGCCATTATTCTACGTCTTTTCTGATTGTTCATTAGTGAGAAGACCCTTTCAACAGGAGCAGAAAATACTCTCCCCAACTCGGCCGAAGTAAGATACAGAAATGTTCTTATCTTTGAAGTGAATGAATATTTGAACACATTTTTTCTTCACAATTTAATTTCTTAGTTTTGAAAGTGTCACAGTTTGAAGAGCAAAATGCCTTGGCAACTAATAGTTCCTCAAATAGTTCATATACGTTTATTACACCATTTTCATATTTTTCATTTATTTTTTCTGCTAATGTTTTAATTAATGGCCATATATTTTCAATGTAATACACAAATCGATCATAAAAATTAGTAAATTCTTTCATAACTATATCAAAAATAATTTTTCCAGCCTACTCTAGGTTCTTGAACCTTTTTTTGGATCATTTTGGTATCATCCGGCCTTACTTCTAGATTTGTTTTCAATTTCTTAAGTTGATAACATCATCAGTAGCATTTGCTTTTGTTTTCTCTATAGTCTATATTGTTTTGTTAATTTTTCATATTCATAATTTTTTTATTCTGACCGGGGCAAAATAACAAACCATCCAGTACCCCGGGACTAGACTTTCAAATCGGGACAGTCCCGGTTAAACCATGAAGTATGGTAGGCCTAGTTTTATATATATATATATATATCTTATAATTCTTAAATACATCATAGGTAAGTTTCACACATTTAAAGATAAATGAATTATACATAAATAAATAAATTAAAAATGTATTTGGTTGGTTACAGAAAGATACTTAACATACTGATCTTATTAATGTTTTCCTCTCTTCCGAAACTACTTGACATGTGTGTATTTTATAATATACTATCCATGTGTGACTTGTTTAGTGGATAAATAAAACGTGTTTCGAAAAATGCTAACAAAGAAAATTATAAAGCGAAGATCAAAGATGTAGAATATTAAGAACCTACTTATAGCATCTTCTAAACACATAAAACTCATATTATTCTCAACCGAATTTAATGCATTTTTACTCATCTCGCTTTGACTACTTTGGTCTTTATCTCTCCTTGAAGTTCTTGTTTCTTCATATTATGCCACAACTCTAAGCCCCCCTTCAAAACCCCCCAACGCTCATCCTATCTCCCCGAAATACACAACTCTAATGTGGAACACCCCACCACCATCTGTTGGCTACCGCAACAAGGTCACCCTTCCAACAAAAAAACATCATATTGAGGCCGTCTTATGGGAACCACTTTATTTGACTTTGGTTTTCTCTCTTTCTTATTTTCTATATTAATATCAGAAGGAAAGTATGGTTGGTTATTTGCTGGATTTTTTTACCCCTCTATATTGTGAAAATAATTCAGAAGAGAGACTACAATATAAACTACTATTAGATAAAGAAAAAGAGCTGTTTATACCATAAAAAATATTACTAAGTTTTAACATCAACATTTTTCTAATAAACTCTTTAGCTTTTAGTTTTAATCAGATTAAAATGATATAAAAACAATCTTAGGGAATAACAGAAAGTCACTACTTTCAAATTCTTTAAGTAAAGAATTTTTATTGGTTTAGTTTGTATGTTAAATCGCTTCATATATTTTGTAAATAATTAAAAGGGTTTAAACTGTTAGTGAATAGAACATAGAACCTTTCATCGAGAGTAAAAATAACATCAGAAAATATTTCCTTTATAAAAATTTTATTTGTATTCATTTTTAAATATTATAAATCAAACCAATTGGCTAATTTGGTAAATTCTTAGATTATTGGCTCAAGTGATATTTGTATGGATGGTAAGACAAAATATTTTAAAATTTATTTTTGTGATTTATTTGAGGTGAAATTTTCAAACCTTCACATTATATAAATGCAAATCATATAAACCATTTAAACCTAATTCAGAACGAACAAGTTTACATACTCAGTCCTAGCACCGACAAATTTACTAATTCCAAGTTTATATGTTTCATTATACAACTAGAAAATATATTCGTAAATACCGACTGAAATTAAACCAGGGTATGCCGAGATTATTTTCGGACACTTTATTTAACTAGAGCAAATTTAAATATAATACATTAGCAATAATGGGCTACAGTTTATTAGTGCTGTTTATTTGTGAATACAATATTTTATTAATTTCTAATATGTTTCTGTAAATTATGGGTTTAATAACTAATCAAATAAAATTAAAAATACACACTCAACATAGCTTGTTAATTGATAACAAAGAATTATTCATTTAATATAAATGAAGAGAAACTTTAAAAAAAAAAAGTTTTTAGGTTTATAAATTTAGCTTTATTTGACAATATGTATTTGCTAGAATACACCCTGTTTATGGTAGGAATGGTGGTCCGAAATGCCTTTTTCACTGCCATAATTCTACTATATACTAGGCTTTTGGTAGGAAAAAAGACCTTTCTGTCCCCTAACACTTAATAGGTATAGAATACAAGTTCGTTGGATTTAAATATAAAATATTTCGTTATTATAATTAAAAATTAACACACACAAAAGGCTTGATAAAATGTTACGTCATGAAAATTTATCAAAAGGTATTATTTTTACAATTGTTCTAATAAATTTAGTAGCTAGGTAAAAAAGGCTGAAATATTCTTCTAAATTTATAAATAAATACAGAAGTAAAAGAAAAACAGAGAGAAAATTGAGATAACTCGGGTCTTAAATGAAATAATTAAATAATATAAAATATCATGCACAAAGAGTTTTTCTCCAATGCAAAAACACTAAGCTTATATGAATGGGCTGGATACAAAGGAGGGGTAGCCAATTCTTAGTATACATAAATAAGAGATCCAAACGTAGTCATATATATTAATAATATTTAAATTTCTTAACTAAAGATAATATTTAAATAATGTATATCGTATCAACAATAAATTAAACTATGGCCTTATAAAAGTATGTCTAATACATATGTGTATATTCATACAAATTAGATAATTCCCAATCACAACTATAAACTAAAATGTGAGCTTGTTTATTTATAAGCAGTATTAACTGGCCTCTACTAAGGAGATGAGTATTATAATTATTGACACATTAAAATATAAATACATTCTTTATGCTGCAAAGCTGATATTGGTCACATATTTTCCAAGGATTTAAAAACAATATTTGCCAACGCAAACTTTTGAAAAAAATAGTTATATAACAACATTATTATGATTATATTGGATATATATAGCACCTTTGTATTTAAAGGTGTGTATTAAAATACACCGATATTTTAAATTTCTTGATTATATTTTTATGAGGTGTCTGTATGAGATAAATTTATTTTTATATCACTTAAATATTATTTAAAAAATTCACAAGCTGTTTATCTACTAAACCAGCATGTAGGGAGAAATAAGTATTAATAATTGCAATTCAATTAAAAATGTTGTTATAGTATGATTAATTTAATCGGTTAAGTATTAATGAAACTATTTTAATACCTTAACTTAATAATTATGGTATAACTCTTAACATATCGAGTAAATAATTAGTTTTTATTCATCGATGGATTTTCTATTTTGATTTGTATCTAGTTAAAATATTTTATATATGTTTAGGTAAGAGACTTTGTATGTGCCTAATTTTTAGTAAAATAAATATATATATAATTTTATTTATCTTTATGGAAACTTTTCAATATTTACCATTGAAAATATTTAATTGTGTAAGTGATTTTTCTATTTAATATAAAATATAAATCATATTTATCCTGCCTTTTTATATGTATAATAAAGATTAATTCTTCAAATATTTGTACTTTCTTTTCTGTTTTTATAAAAACGTTTTAATTTAATAAATAATTCAAACAATAATATATATATTATAAACTTTTTCCCATCACCAATACAATATTTTATCCCAAGTTAAGCCAAACAACTAACTATAGAAAGTTAAATAAATATACATGGAGAAAAGTTAATATGCTATATGTGATAAGAGATAATCCTTTTAGCATCATTAAACTGCTTGCTCACTACAAATGCACATTTAGCGGCGCTTAGACTTATCTTGGCCCCAACTTTAGATTTGATTAAAGAAATGTGTATGCTCTAGAACTCTGAAGTAAAGTGCTACTTTACTGTTTCAAAGGTCTGAACTACTTCTAAAAGTGATAAAAAGAACACGAAGGTAACTACGACTGAAGTAGTTTTACCAGTTACTGTCTGGTTTTGTTATGTTGATGTTAAACTCAAAGGGTGATTTAAACATATATACCATTACTATATTTTTACACTTAATCTTATTAAAAAATTATTCAAGATGAATTTTTAAAATAATGATAATATACACTAGTAGGTTGCAATACTATTAATTAATTATGATATTCTTACCTGCTTCAGTGACCGCATGGTCTAGGGCGTCAAAATCACACTAGACTAGACTGCTGATGATAGAGAAATCGGGGTTTAAATTCCGGTCTGGTTGACTAAGGTTTTTTCCCCCAAAATGATTTTCCAATTTCCCTCCACGAAGATTCGGGTAAATATATATTATAAATTCGAAATTCCTATCCCTAGTTCATTAGCGTAAATGCAGATAACCTGAACAGGACACTGTGCTAAGAATTAAAAAAAAATACGATGTAAAAATCCCTATACATAATCTTAAACTGATAACTAAGAACTAATACTATTAATCATAATATTAATAGAGATAATAACTAGTATAGGTAGTTCCTTTTGATTTAACAGTTTTTTAAAATAATATCTTACTAGTGATTTGACCCTTTCTTTGTTTGGGTAAGCCGCATAAATCTATATCAAATTAGGAAATTCAACATCCAGCAGCCACCATTTTTATATTTCCTACTTATACAATCATGAGAGAGCAATGGCAACCACAAGCCAATTATGGTCATTAATAATAAAACATCTTATATAAAATATTACCGGGTCCAACAATTGAGTACACAAAGGAATTTAAAGCAATGCAATTAAAGTGCAATATTTATCCAAGCACGATCATTATATAAGTGAAACAAATTAATGTACAGTACAATGTTACAGAAATATGTTGGAAAAAGAAGCCCCATATGTCACCGTAAAGCATAAATTAAATAATAGATTATGTAACAGAAACATATTTATCATAATGATCTACAACATAGAATCATGTTCCTCAAGCTATGTTGCTATAGTTTTTTTTATTTATATACTTATAACGCTCCTGATAAGGCAATTTATTTATCATTCGATTTTATCTACGTATATCCTTTAAAATAACCTTTAGGTTTAGTATTCATTTACTTTTAGATGTTGCGTATATCCTTATAAAGATACATTCTCCAATAATAAATAAAGTTTTTACGTTTAGCTTAGAGAATTTTCGGACCTACCAACCCTATTTACTAGCTCCTATGTGAGGAATGCCAGGCCTCCACCGTGGTTCGGATTCCACGTTAAACTGTAGGTCCTCCATTTCATCTCACAATCACCCTACCATTGCACATTAGCGTAAGTGCGTATAACCCGAACGGGTAGTAAGACGCGGTGCTAATAATAATAATAATAATACTAGCTCCTGATTATTATATTACAAACTTAGATAATTTTATGTATATTTAGTGTGATCCTGATAATTTGGCGAATATAATTTTCTTCTGTACAAAGTTTAGAAAATCATAATTTTGAATTTCGAAAATTATTTGGTTATATTAAAAAGATTAATTTACGTGCCTGTTTAGTTTCAAATTTATAATCTATAGTTAACGACATATAAAATATTGTTATACATTAGATGTATACAATTTTGCTCTTCCATTTCCTGAAATTCAATTTTGAATCCCATATGTTGAGATTTCATTCAGTTACCCATAAAGTTACATACTAAATTTTTATTTTTTACCTCCCCAAAAAGTGTTCAAATATAAGCAAAGGAAATTTTTAAAAGACTTGCCCTCTCAAATTTTCTGTTCCTGTATTATTTTGAAATTAAAATTTCAGACCTTTATACTGTTTTAGGTGGTCCTTATACTCACATGACAAATGTCTATCAGCTAACACTTTGAGAAGTAGTTTATTGTTTTAATTTGGAAATACGTAAACACCCCATTTAACCAGCATCCTTAGAAATAGCAAATATTTAAAAAATTTGAGTTTATATAAAGTGATCCATATACATTTCTGAAGAATTTAATTTTTCTAATCAGCCAACTTATTTAATTAATACTTAAACCCGCTTCAAGCACTTCCCCCACCTCTTTTTTTCATATCTCCGGAAATTCAATTTTGAAATTTAAAATGCTCAGTCGCTTATAGTTATTTAAAGTGGTCCTTATAACTCCTTGGCAAATTCCGGTTTTATACTAAACGCAGAATTGGTGTTTATCTATTAGTTTTGACATTTTTTACTTCTACATCTTCCATTTCTCTAACTTCTACTTAGAATTTTGAGATTTTAAGAATATTTGGTGAGTTATATTTATACATCTATCTACCTTCCAAATATAAATTCTCAAACCACCACAAAAAATAATTTATAGTCCCCTTTCCCTTATTATGTTTTTGATTACCATCCTAAACTTATAACATTTTCAGAATTTAGTAGTTATTCGTGGTGGTTACTTACTTACTTACTTACTTGCTATACCTGCTAACGAATTTCAATTCCCTGCCAAACAGAGAATTAGTAGAATGTATTAGTTTTGAAAATGCTGACCATCCCCTCTCTTTCCCATCTAAATTGATTCAACTTACACTTAAAGGTTTCAAATTTCAAGATTTATTTCTCTATTTGAGGGGTCTATTTTAACTGCCTGCCAAGTGTAAGCCTAACACACCTTAAAGTTTTTTTTACATATCCCTCCACCCCTATTTCCAAAGTTCCCACTCAAAAATTAGAAATATTCATAAGTTTATGAATATTGGATTTGGTCTTTTAGTTGCCTACTCAATTTCAATTTTCACTAAATTTATAAATTACAATTTATAATATTTTTGAAGTTTTTTAAGACCCCAGACCCCCGCCTCCCCCCCCCAACTTCTTTTAACAAACTCTCATTGGGACTCATCTTTCGGGTCTCGTATACAAATTAATATAGTATTCGTAATTTGCGACCCGTCAAACTCCATATAACCTATTTCATCAATATCAGATGACATTAGATTTCCCACCCCATCCCTCTCCTCTACTCCAACCCCTTACAAGATGAAATTTGAAAAAAATCCCAAGAAATTCCTCACTCATTTCTATGTAGAAAACTTCATTTCAAATTTTAAGGCTCTGAGTCCACAGTTTCAAAAGAACAATCAGTGAATTTTGTAACCATTTAAGTCCCTTTTTAAACCCTCAATATTTCAAATTTCATTAAAGCCAGACTATCATAAACACTATTGTGTAGTAAATATACATTGCCATAATTTATTTTAAATAACTCGAATGTATGATAAGATTTATCATTAGCATACAGAATATAATTGATCATAATATTTGTTAAAATATCATACATTTTCACTCAGATACAATAAATTTTTACATTAGGTTATCATTTATTGACTATTTGTAACCTAACATTATTTTTTAATATAGTTTTTTGTAAAAAAGTAGTTTTATTCACAAACAATTCCTTTACAAGTTACTACATCGATAAAATTGAGTTAAAAATTGTAATTACAAGTCATGTTAGTGGTCGCTTTTTAATTCAAATTGATATCGCACACGTGAAACAAAAACAAACTTTGAATTTCCTTAAAATTAATGTATTGGCTTACTGTGGTATAGCTGGTCCTGATTTCAAGTCTGGTGTTGAAGCAAATACCTAACGTAGAGTTACCTAAAGCATGATTTATTTGGCAAATAACGGGTGATTGCTACTTGAATATTCATAGTATCTTCAAGGGGGGTTTGACCTGATAACATGAGTAAGAAAGTGGTCAACTGGGGATTTAGGAAACAGAAGGTAGGGGTGGAGGTTAGAAGGTAAGTGATGACACAGCACTTATGGAAGCTACTTGCTGACGCTTCGACATTTGGGAGCTGTTGTCTTTGTTCTGGTGGCTAGCTGGATAAAACAGAGGTAGGAGGATGAAATTCCCAAACTCCTGTACACTATGTTTGTTTAACCGTTAATTATGGTAGCAGCCATGGTTATGGTCATGAGGAAAAGGACGGCAGTCTCTTATTTTCTCTTTTGATGTTGGTGGGGAAGTTGGGTTTTTTGATATGTCGTGATGTTTATAACTTATCGTTTTCTACCCTTTCGTTCACGAAAATATTTCTATAATTTTTCCAGATTTTATTTTCTTCGTCTCTATAAAATTAAATTAAATATGTGGACAGCTTGGACGAATAGTAAAAAGTAGTCCACCAGATAGGTATCTACACAAATGTTCATAAATCTGTTACATGTCGTAAAATACTCTTGCGAACGCAGTATTATGACTGAAAGTTTGGAGAAATAGAGATTTTATACGAGATTTTAAGAGTGAGTAAATTCCTTTTTCTTTATTTTAATAATTGATTTTGGCAAACCTTTGTGAATTGTTAAGATATTGAGGATACTTTTTTTACCCGTTTTCATTATTTATTTATGACTAACATTTATTTGACACAATAATTAGATATTTATAAAACCAAACATATAGATTATTTATCCCAAATCACTAATTAAATGTAATTAAGCAAATTTAATATTTCTGGCATTAATTTTTCTTGTACTTTAAAGTAGGGCTTGCACTTGAAAGTAGAGAATTCAGAATGAAATTGACATCCGGTGTTTTGTAATTGGTTCTTGAATATTCATTACCTTTGAAGAGATAAATATAAATTTACAAGAGATTCCAGTTGTGTGCTATCAACTTTAATATTAAAAAAACTCGTTCTATACAAATAATAAATGTCCAGTGTACTAAAAAAAAATAGTTCCATAATATTTACCAAAAGGCATATATTCAAAATATGATGTAATAATATGTTTTTATGGCGTGTTAAATTGATTTATCTTAAAAACAAGATTTGTAAAACTAGCCTTTATTTATTTTTTATATATATTAAAATAACATCTAAATTGTGTATGGGTGTTTGTTTGAGCACTAGATTCGTCTAGACTGTCCGTATTTTTACACTGGTGGGGTAGTGAAGAGGAAAATTGAATGAAAAAGTAAAGTGAAAAACCATTTATAGGCTTTTCAACTTTTAAAATTTCAGTACAAACTCTTATTTTACTTTATAATCTCTTTCCAACCCAATGGTTTACCGTTAGCGTTTCTCTTTTTCAACCCAGTTGAGTTGCTACATCTATCTTTAAAGTGGACAGTGTTATTGCAAGAAATTAGCATTCTATAATATACAACATTCAATGACGCATTTAGTAAAATTAATATTAATTACTACTGGTGCCCAAAATATTTTAAAACACTAATTTTTTTACAAAACGTTGTGTCTCAATTTCACGAGTTTCCAAATATATCATATTTAAGTCTCATTCTAATTCTGTAGAAGATCTAATAATTTTATGGTGGTTGTCGTAGTAGTCATGAACAATGCTTGATAAGCTTTAAATGGAAATCTTTTATACGAGTTTAAAAAATATATATAGACCTCTTGAAACACATAGAGTAAACCACATTGTAAGAATATTTTGTTTTCGTAACACCCTCTACACATAATTTATGAATAGTTCTCGAAATGCTGTCCATCGTATACAAGAGATATATTAAGCTTACTAACAACCTTTAAGTAATTTTACGGCATAAGTCCACAATAATGTCAGTGAATTGTTTCTTTCAACTCAGGAATAATTTGAGGTTTGCCCTTGTACATAGGATCCTTAAGGACACCTAGCAATAAGAAGTTTGGTAAAGTTAAAGTGGGATTGAACCCAATGTGAGAAAAATCCATTTTTTTCCAGTTCTTAGGGCAAAACTTTTTTTGACGAAAATAGTTCAGATATTTCTCCAGTAGAAACATAGTGTATAATTTTCTTGAAACGGTGACCTCAAATTTGTTAAATAGCTTTCAAGGATGTCCTGGAATTTAATGACAACTTTTTCTCTCCATTTAAAAAATTTATCATCAAAAGACGTGTTCCGCAAGTCAAATACTTAACAAAAATTGTTATCACCATGTGAAGAAAATTAAACTATATGTTTGTACTGATGCAATATTTTATTAACCTTAACCATAAATGTTTTGGCATGAAAACTGCAAAAACACTGGCCTTTTCACAGCCCCTTCCGTCCAACCTTAAGTCCGTGCTGGCCACTCAAGAGGTTCCCGTCTGACTCTCCACCTCCTACCGAAATTCCTGCCAAAACATTGTCCAACGCGTAACCCATAATATGGTAGTATGCTAGCCTGCTGAAAGTATACATAAACTTCATTTTCAAACCTAGGCCTGAATACTGTATGTAGGACATTTAAGTAATTGTCCTGATTAACAATACCATCAAATAATATTTACCCAATTAAACCCATGAAATAAATTCCTTCTCAAACTGTTACTCAAAGTAGGTTTACATCTTTTTCTAAGATAGCATGTGAGTTAACGTCACTCCCGTATACACATATGTAGCGATGTATATGTCCGTTCTATTTAAACATAACTTCATCTGACCAACATTTCTTTAAATCGTCGCTTCTCCTATCAGGTTTAAGAAGTGACGATTACAATTAAAACTTATAACATTAAGGTTTGGGAAGGATTTGACATAATAGAGATATACCAGTATATCAAATCAGTTTATTTAAATGTAGAAAAGAGAAATAGAATTACAGAACTACATATGTTCTAAATATATATATAAGATCAAAAATTCCATTGTTATTAAAGATAACTTTATTCCGAGTGAAACTATAGTTGATAAAAATAGGGGGTATTGAATCCTAATTTTATAGAGTTACAATGAAGGAAGTTTTATAAGTTAGCTAACATGAGTTATCTCTATAGAGACTTATAAAAACATAATAATACACTCCTAGAAGAGGAACTAGCATATTACAAATATTAAATGGCGAGCTAACAATCATCTATGCGGTTAAATTACTTTGCACGGTCATTTCCTAAAATGTAATGCCTGGACATTCAATAATATATTTATATTTCCACTCTAACTTGGGCACACAATAAATGGCACAAACAATAATGCTTTACTTAATACATAAGGCACCTGAAGGGGCCAGAGACAAAGCACTATACCCGTGGGCCACTAATAAAATTAGTACTGCTCCCACAAGCTGCGCAGCGTAGATAGATACGCAAAAAAGAAATAATAGTGACAGCTATCTGTGACTGGCCTAACTCGATCATTGAATAAAACTTAAGATAATCTGATTTTCGCCATAACAAGATCCTAAACATGGTCAAACCCTTTAGGGAGTAATTATATTCCCTAATATATAAAACTATGTCTTACGTTATAATAAAAGGTAGTCAGACACACTGACATAGTAAATAAAGTCGTATGGACCTAAACAAATAGAGCATAAGGACCTTCATTCTAAACTATACTAGATTGGCACAAGAAAACATGTCATAACTTTGACAAACAACTATGTCTTATGAACATAGAAAAAGAACCTTTAAACTAAGATTCAAAACTAAGTCTTATGTGCATAGAAAATTAAGTCAGAAATTCTGACACAAATAAACTACGTCTTATGCACAATATAAATAAAGTCAGATATTCTGACACAAAAATTATGTATGATGGACAAAAATAAAGAAGTGTTACAAATATAAACGAGATTCTATCTTTGAAATACTTAGAGTCCCAGATGAGGCTTCATTTGTGACTAGGTGGAAAGACCTATGCCTGACACATCGTAGTCACCAGTAGTTTCTTCGGCAATGTAGAGTCACGTCCTAGTTCTTCCTTCGTCAAATTGATACAATATAATACAAAATGTGAAGCGAGGAATGACTGTTATATACTAACAGAACTGACGAACTAAGGAAATGTTAGCATCTGGACATTTTAGGGGGGAGGGAGGTTAAGTTGAGCTATTGCCCTGAATGACCACTAGCACTCGTTGATGGTGTGATGCCCAGAGAAAAACATCATTGCCATCTCTTCGAAGCGGGGCCTTTGAGTAAAATGTCGTTTAGCTGATGATCCCAGCATAGTCAGCTGGGGAAGATTTCCTGGAGCTTGGGTGTTTCCCAGCAACATAAATCCACCGTGAGCTAATATCTGGCACATATTATTATAACATATTAGATCTTGTATTAATTGTGTTAATGATATCTATGCAACTTTTATTGGTTATGTTAAACAGTAGGTTTAAGATGCTACATCTTCATTGAAAGATACAAACCAATTTCACTTAATTCTACCCTCCTATATGAATTTAAATCATACAAGGACTGTAATATACAAGGAGTGTACGGATTCATATGCATCTGATTAATAAACTTAAGAACATTTCTATCAACAATACCGAGCACTTGTGAGAAAAATCTATTAGATTTTTGTGGACTGTGTACCAACGATTCGTGTAACTTGGCAGACTTTTATTCACTTATTGCTGAATTTGGTATCCCAGCTCTTTGGCGCTAAACACATTTCCTGTTATTTCAAATTTTCTCATAAGGCTTGTGATTTTACGAGTCTCCACTTGTATACCAGATTATTTTGCTAACAAACGAGGGGTTGCAGCTCCATTGTTAGTGTTTTTATAATAAAGCTGAACTTCTCATAATGGTTGATCTTATGTTGTTCGATGGGCCATTTTATCTCAAGAAACTTGGAAAATAGATGTAGAGAATATAAAGATTACCATTAAGGCTAGAGAAATTAATTCTTTTTTCATTCACCTCCCATTTGAGTGCTTTGGTGTTTTGAAGTTTCAAATTGTGTAACTCGATTTACACACTGACTGGTCTTGAAAAACACAGTATTATTAGACAGTTTTGACGTTGAAATATGAAAAATTATGTTAATACATCCCATTTACAAAAAAAAAATATAATATTGAAAACACCTAGTCACTGTCGGTAACACGTATAACAAATGAAAATATCTAATGCTGATAACATTTCAGCAGTTTCGGTATTTAAAATACATAAAGTATCAATGTAAGTGGTTGAGGTAATAATAAATAAACACTTTCATAAACTATTTTTCTTACTAAACTAATAGTTTTTGAGCTATAGTCAAATAAATAGTATAGGTTTTTTTTTCGTGGAAGTCTTTGAAAATGTGAAATTGATTGTGATGATTCTTGGTGAATATATTCCTCTTTTCTCAATGTTTTTATAACAGTGTAAATTCCTATTTTATGTATGCTCTTGTTGAAGTGATTTTGTAATAATGTATATTATTTAACTTCACAAATCTTACATGTTTTTGGTAAATGTATCTATTTTAATAAAAAGAAAGTGAAGTATCTATTCATCATTTATTATTAAACTAATATTGGTATAGTTGAAGTAGCCTTTAACCAGTTTTGACCATCATTCTGGAAAGTAATTTATTAATTGAAGAGAAATTAATTTTGTAATCGCCAAGGGGGATTGAGGAAGGTTTTTCATAGTCTCTCCTGTGAATTTAATTAATATTGATAACATCTCCTATGATTTCTTAGATTTTAAGTCTTACGTCACAACTTGCAAACACAAACTATTAAATTGTGTAATTTAGGATTTATTTTTACTATTAAATGCAGTTTTGAATTGTTTTGTTCATCTTGAGTAGTAATGTGCTCTCAAAACATATGTAGATAATTTATTACCAATATTTTATTGAAATTAAAATTCAATATAAAACATACAATCTTAATAATCAATTTACTTTCTGAAAAAAATCAATTAATTGAATTATCGATGTTTCAATCCCGACTTCAATAATAATCAACATTATAATATTTTGAAAGAAAAATACCCTCAGTTATGATATTTAAATATTAAATTCTAGCATTTATTAGTTCAATAAACTTTTTGTTTTAATATTATTGATATTTTTAAATCAAAGGAAAGGAATATTGTAAAAGGGTATGTAAAATAATATTAAGAGAAATAGTTAAGTCAATTGCTATACTTTGTATTAATCCACCACGTTTGAGTAGTTCCGTTACACCACAAATACATTAGTTTGACTGATAGAAATTTATGATTCATTTATCTTGTACGATTATCATAAATCAAAATCATTCTCGCCATCCGTCTGCAATAAAGAAGCAGTCTAGGTTCAAATCTCTACTGTGTGCAGAGTATCTGTGATGTAATTTGTGTTTTTACGCATATCTATCCATGCTAGTTTTTGTGCACTTCCTTTAAACTGCAAATTTTTCCAGTTATTAGAGATATTTAACGCGGACTATCTGAAGTGAGTGATTATATCAGCACACGAATTATACACTAACTTAAATTTAGAACAGACACAACACCCAGATTCTAGGCGTTTATTCATCACTGTGACAGAGGATACTCACATTTTACCTTTGATAAATATTTTAGCAATGCAAGAATCGAACCCGGGACCCTTATTTCACTAGAGAGAAATGCTAATGATTGAGTTAAGGTATCATAAATTTAAACTACACTATCAATCCTTATCACTTATATTTATTAATTTGTTTGAACTTAATAATAAATCAAATAATAAAAAACAACTTCCATTACTGACAGATTTCCGAATAATCTGACTACGAGGTCCTTTGAAGTTGGCGAAAACTTCCTCTTTTAAGAGATCTAACAGACCAAGAGAGAATCAGTTGAATGACATCGTTTTAATTTCCTGTGAGCCTCTAGAAAGACAGACATGGGTTGCCACCTTCGAAGAAGGTAAGAAAAGGGTATTTTAAAGTTTTAGATTAGCTGGAAGAGAGAAAGGTCCACCATTACCAGTTTTCAGAACAACGCTGAAACTACCAAGATACGTTCATCGCTTACAAAACTAAACTTTAGACAAGGAACGCCAACTGAATATCAAAACGATATTATTAGAAAGATATTAAATATATTTAGGGCGTTGCATTTTATGGATGCGAGAAAATTGGACCATTGGTCCAATTGAAATAAAACTATTAGAAGCATTTGAAACTTGGTGCTGATAATAATGTTGAAAATATCATGGCTGGAGATACTATTAAATCAAATAAAGAAAAGATAAAAAATGTAAATTAAAAAGGAAACTCTGGAAAGGTACACAGCAAAGAAAAGATAACATGGTAGTTCATATACTGAGACAGTTTGAAGAAGATAATTATAGAAGAAAATGTGGAAGGTATAAATTCAAGAGGGAGGCCAAGATTGGTGTACATGAATCAGATAGCGGATGATGTTACCAGAATAAGGTACAAGGATATACTTAATTTGTTTCAGGATAGATAAAAGTTGAGAGCCTCAAAAAACTAATTGCAAAATTAATTACATAATTATGAATAAACATAAATGATCCGCTAACAAATATATATATATATATATTATTTCAATTGAGATATCATTTCTTTCTCCTTTAAAGTAATTCTTTACCTATAGGTAATTTACCAATAGATTTGTTGTTTGGGTGTTTTTAAAATTAATTAAAATTATTATTTCCTTGTATTTTCACCTTAGTTAAATTTATGTATACATCAATATTGTCTTACTTTACTCCCTGATGAGAAGCATAGGACCGCAAAAATGTTTCGTTACTACAGCTATTACTTGTTTTAATTTTGTGTGATAGGTTAATTTCAGGTGGAGAGGGGTATCAGTCCATCCAAAGCCTAGGTCACAGACACGGAGAGGTCTGTGTACTAGGTCTACTTAAAGAGTGATTCATTGAAACAAATCAACCAGACTATTCTTTATATGGCAAAAGAGCATATATTTATTTTGAATGCCAACTAAGAATAAGTTAGTTTATCAAAATCATGTCTGAATTAATTTTATACTTAAGGGGTCTTTTTCTTTTAAAGCTCACTTACCCTAGGTTAGTTTGGTACATTTGGAACATTTAGAATTATTGCCTTAAAAAGTTATTTAAAATCATCTAGAAAATAACCCGTTTTCAAAAACTGAAAATTAGGCTTTGAGCCTGGGTTTCAAAGATTGGACAAAGGCATTTTGTATCTTAACTATCCCCTACGGTGATACAGTTCTGTAAAAAGAGAACATTAAGTTTAAAAACAAAATTAATCTAAATTTATTCATAAATTGTTATTTTATCTTATCGTCAAAATACATTTTATTAATATGCGTATAATAATAATTGGTTAACACACAATACTCTGACCCCAAGCTACCCAAACGGAAATGTTGCCACCATATTTATGGTTAAATAATTAATAAATTGGCTACAACCAAATCATAAATACCTCGATCCAAATTTATAACACACTCCTTATTATTTTATTATAAATAAATATATCCTATGTCTTAAACCAAACGCTATTATAGTCTGGTAGTCAGAATTCCTGACTACAAATCGAGAGGTTCTATATTTGATACCTGGTGATTTCAGAATTTTATTTCGAGTAGTGGTTGTGTAAAGGAGGTAACTCAGCCATATGAGGACAATTTACCTTCCTTGTTTGCCTGTCTACCAGCTCTGAGTGTCAGAAGTGACCCTCAGAGAAGGTAGTTGGCTTGTTAATACCTAAGAGTACCGATCTGTTGTCACAGACCATTACCTCTTTTTGTGAGAGTGTTTATTGGTCGTGGAAGGCAAATGGAGTATGGGAAGGGAGTTGTGTAATTTAGTGTGTGGTCTGTTGTGGAGTATCTATATAGAGCCCTAGTACACTGTGATGGTAAACACAAGTGTGGTCAGGCCCTATG
>CABFOV010004577.1:30762-51044 GCA_902141375.1 Timema poppense | reverse complement strand
ATCAGGATAAAACTCTGTATCTGTGGTTTTAATAAATGGAAGCCCCCCTCCCCCCCATTTTCCCCTGAAACTCCCTTTAAGGGTATTTAAAATCAGCATAAATTTTCAATTTTGATAATATCTCCACAACTATTTGAGATATGAAATAATTTAACATTGTGAAGTTGTAGCAATATTTAAAATTAAAACACTTTTTTGGAATATATTTTTATTAAACTAATTGTTTAAGAGCTTAAGAAAATATATATATTTTTGTATGGAGCTCTTTGACAATATTTAAATTGACTTTTAGGCTCTTTGGTGGACGAAGATAGTCCTATTTTCTCGATATTGCTGTAAAAATAAATGTTTCTGTAAAAATGTATATTATTCTGCTTCAAAATTTTTACTAGTTTCTAGTAAATGTGTATTTTAAGATAAAAGAAAAAGTTCGTGCGTTGAATAATATAGAGCCATAGTTTAATGCGTCAAGGTAAGATTTCTACCATGCAAGGTAAACTAATAACTTGACAATACCTTAAATTATTTGGTGACCATACACAATGTTGATTTTTTTTAAAATTTTTAATTATCTGATTTGATGAGTAAACAAAATTTAATCAGTGAGTAAAACCAAAATGCTTTCCTAATAAATCCATTTAAGATTCAGTAATTTTTTTTAACACAGTGTCTTACCAACCATTCGAGCCAGACACAAACTTCAGTAAAACTAAAGTGGAAGATTTTTTTTTATATGAGAATAAAGCAATGATATACAGATTTTATTTTTTTACAGAATACTATCAAAACTTAACAAATTGCGATACACGCTAAATGATCCACTGGAATAACACTACAATGAATATGCTTGAAGTCTGTAATGTGATCGAGGCGGATACACGTGATATACTACTAACTAAACACCCACACATGAACATGTTTTTTTTTATTTAGTGACAGATCTTTGTGAAATCTCCATGACAAGTCTTTTACGATCTTTCTTTGAACAAGAATTTCCATGATGCGGCTTGTTATTAGGTACACGTTGATCATCAAGATAATATGGGAGGACATCACATATCAACCTCATGTGTCCAGTCTCTCCTACCAGGTTTAAATTTAACCCCATCTTCAGTGGCGTATGAAGGATTTAATAAAATTACTCAATTCATAGAGAATATATTACATACTAATCCATCACTTAGTTAAAACCTGGTGAACTGGGGGTATAGGGGGTAAAGTGTCGGACTTCTGTGCTGAAGGTCTGGGGTTCAATCCTCGGTCCCGGCACAGATTTATCTGATTACCAAACCCTTCCTTCACCTCTGACAAGACATCTTGATAATGTGTGGAATGCTAGGCCTCCACCGTGGTTCGGATTCCACGTTAAACTGTAGGTCCTACATTTCATCTCACAATTACCCTAACATTAGACATTAGCGTAAGTTCATATAACCCGAACGGGTAGTAAGACGCGGTGCTAATAATAATAATAATAATAATAATAATAGTTAAAACCTCGACGTTTGTCATTATGTGCAATATTTAATTAATGGAAATTTGTTCATAAACATTATATACAAATATATTATTTGAATTGAATAATGGAACTTGTACTGTACATAGGAATCAAACCTGGAACTTTTGACTTAGTATGCCAATGCTCTTGCCAATGAGCTATCAAGGAGTCCTCCCATACTCAAGGTTATTCTTCATTCATATTTTAAGGCAGAATCTGTTATGGACGTGCGGAAATTGTCAGTTACATATGAGTGTTCAATTAATATCACTATCAAATAACGCAGCCAACTTTGACCTGGGAGCGATTTATGTTGCCGATATTACAATGACAATAATTTGTACAAATGCCCATACAATGTTGAATTGATTATTATTATTATTAGCACAACGCCTTACTACCCGTTCGGATTATACACACGCTAATGTGTAATGATAGGATGATTTGTGAGATGAAATGGAGGACCTACAGTTTAACATGGGATCCGAACCACGGTGGAGGCCTGGCATTCCACACATTCACAAGTTTTGATTAATACTCGTCTTGTCAGAGGTGAAGGGAGTGTTTGGAAAATTAGATACTTCAAAAATAAATTTCAATATTTATCAACTGGCACTTTGAAAGAAAATATGAGTATGAACAAATAAATACAGTTTTAGGAAGGCGAACACAGTAGAATTCAAAGCGTGCTCGCCTTGGCCTATACTACATTACAATAGAAATAGCGGGGCCAGATATTCACTTTAAGAACTAGCTTTAGTTTGGTGTAGTCTGATAGTAGTCTTAAATTTATACTGCGTTAATCCTGAACGGTAGCAATTTTACCTTGACAGATTAAACTATGGTCTTATATTATAAGCTGAGGCATAGTGGAACTATCAAAAGTATGCTTGTTACCTTCCTGGGTTAACGAACAACAAACAATACCCATCATGTTGTAGTAATTCAAATATTAATATTTAATACTAGGTGTTCTGTCTTACGACAGGTCCATTTCCTTTTGTCAGTGAACTTAGACCTCCAATGCGCCCTGTCCTCTGCCTCCTCCTTACACTTCCAGAATGTTCTTCTTTCCTTCAAGTCCTCCAATATTTGAACCCTCCTCCTTCCTAAGCTCCTCTTTCCGTCAACCTTTCCTCCTATGACGTCATACAGGAGACAATTCCTCCTAAGGAGGTGTCCGGTCCAGTTTGCTTCGTACCGAAGAATCTCATCCAAAATCTCCATGACAAAATGGTTTTCTTCCAACCCATTCTTCTCAGGAGTTGTTCAGTTATCAATAATTATTATAATGAAACACTTGTGAATGTGAGGAATGCCAGGCCTCCACCGTGGTTCGGATCCCACGTTTAAACTGTAGGTCCTCCATTTCATCTCACAATCACCCTACCATTACACATCAGCGTAAGTGCGTGTAACCAGAATGGGTAGTATGATGCGGTGCTAATAATAATAATATTTTTGAAGCGTACTAATTAATCAAAGTTTAAACATATTTTCACGGAGGTTTTCCTAATAAATCAATGGCGTTATGAAACTATCTCATGGTCAGCCATTACTTCACTTTAAATATTTTTAGATTTTGCTAGAGAGTAATCTAAGTGCTTAGGAAAATATTTGATCCAGAGAAGTATAAAGATAACAGAGAGTGAAGAAGGTTACATAGTGGTGACATACATACCCTGTAATAATCCCTAGTTATTTTCAGAGCAATAAACTCTCGAAGATTACAGTGGGCAGGACATGCAGTGCGAATGGGAGTATCTAGAACTTTGTTCAGAGTATTGACTGACACACCCAGTGGGAAGAGACCTTTGGGAAGACCTAGAAGTAGATGGGAGGACGATATTAGGAAGGACATGAGAGAGATAAGGTGTAATGGATAGAAATAGTTTAGTTTATTTAGACATAGTTAAAATAAAAACATTTAGTACTACAATCAGTCAAATACAATTTAGGTAAACGAACTAAAACAGTTCTTAAAATAATAACCTTAACAAATATATTCAACTAAGTGAAAAGGGACAACCTGGACATTATCCTAGACCTAATCCCAGTAGTTATTTAAAAAAACTCTATTCTCAACTGTATTCTCCTATCTATAGCTCAAGATAGGGCTAGGGTGTAATGAGGTGGACTGGCTAGAACTAGATTAAGATAAGGACAGGAGGCGTACTTTTGTAAGTGCAGCCATGCACTTAGAGGTCCTTATTCCATACAGTGAGTAAGTAAGTGGACGATAGCAATAAAATACATAATTATTATAGTCAGGGGTGGATTTACGACTCTGCCGCACATAGGCACTAGATAATTTGCCACCCACTTTTCCTCCCTTAATTTCTGACCATGTAAATCCATGTCCCCCCCCCCTACCAGCCCCCATACACTGACACATATAATTNCCCTTAATTTCTGACCATGTAAATCCATGTCCCCCCCCCCTACCAGCCCCCATACACTGACACATATAATTTACACCATTGCTATCTGTGTAATGGCAGATAAAAAGTGGTAACATTATTTGAATGTTTATTATAGTGAGGTTTTAAAAGTATTAAGCAAATATTTAAAAAGTTGAAATAAATATTCTTACACTATCACAACACACAAATTCAAATATCATTTAATGTAACAATATACAGTTTGCATTAGTAGACTATAGAACATGTTAGTACAGATAAAACAGTAGCTTTACACAATAATAAAATAGTCGATAGTATCTTTCACCTTGATTTCTGTTGAGTGAACTGGTCGATGATGCCATTAAAATGATTGCTCAGTGAATTAATGCGATCCTTTTTTCATGTTGGTACGCAGATACAGCAAATCACAGCAATCACACACACGATGAAGCCATAAAATGATTTCCAATGAATTAAGGTGAGCCTTTGTCATGTTGGTACGCAGATACAGCAAATCACAGCAATCACACACACGATGAAGTCATAAAATGATTGCCATTGAATTAAGGTGATCCTTTGTCATGTTGGTACGCAGATACAGCAAATCACAGCAATCACACACGCGATGAAGCCATAAAATGATTGCCAGTGAATTAATGCGATCCTTTGCCATGTTGGTACGCAGATACAGCAAATAACAGCAATCACACACACGATGAAGCCATAAAATGATTGCCAGTGAATTAAGGTGATCCTTTTTTCATGTTGGTACGCAGATACAGCAAATCACAGCAATCACACACACGATGAAGCCATAAAATGATTGCCAGTGAATTAATGCGATCCTTTTTTCATGTTGGTACGCAGATACAGCAAATCACAGCAATCACACACACGATGAAGCCATAACATTATTTTAACTGGTAGAGAAACCGTGAATTTTCTTTCATCATTCAAAATTTTCCGCTCCTAGAATCTGCCACCGTGTGGACATGCCTACTAGGCCTATGCGTAAATCCACCCTTGCATCTAGAGAAAGTATTGATACTTGTCCAACTGCTAAATAGACTAGATCTGGAACAAATACTGTTGTATCCGCTCCTGGTCTACTAGTGGTTGTTGTTTTATGTCCAGGATCAGTGGTCGTCATCATCCTCGCCTGTATTTGTTGTTTCCCTCATATCCTGATGCTCTGGGGACCGGGAGAAGGGAAAGGATTTAGTCGTGGACCACCAATCTCGTTCGATAACTTTCCCTGCAATCAGACATCAAACAATATCATCTATTGTTATTCTATGGGATTTAAAATACAAACATTTTGCAAATAATAATTATTTCGGCCGGTTGTGCTGAGTATGGTTTTTTCCAGAACGGTTTTCATGCCGTGTATTGTCGCCAGGTTAAGCAGAGCTTGTTAAAACCGTACCTGTGATATGTTCTCCCCCTCTCTGTCCCCATTTGACCAATCATACATAGACTCTGCTCTACACAGCTCACATGGGAATGTATGTTCGTTGATACTAGTGAATATTCTATACTGATTGCTGAGAACAATTCACAGCTACCTATTAAACTGTCTCTGTCTAACTTGATAACATTTCACGCGACGCCACTTGTAAAATAGGGCCCGATATTCTATTTCCGGCCTCTCTTAAATTTACGACTGCACATGCCTATGTTTCCCCTCCAGGGTATTCATATGTTAACCACTAATGTAGACACGGATCAGGAAGGTAATAATAATATCTAGAAGGGACAATCAGACATTCGCGTTGAGTCAAGAGTGTGGAACCATTTAGGAAAATACACCTAGCCTGGATTTAAACCCTAACCTTGTTCTCACTGGCTATCCAGAATTTACGTGTTTTTTGACGTCTGCTCCGTGTACCCACCGAAATGAGTCATTTTTACCCACGGCTCTACGGTTAAACTACCAATAAGTGTATCAGGAGAAATGAATAAGGGAAGAGGTATCTGACCTTTTAGCCGCCAGCACTTCAAGAAGAAAAATCACTGCGGTGAGCAGGACACCGTACACCCACATCAGGAGAGCTGGGTAGAAGTCTACGATACCGACACTCGTAAAGGATGAGCCTTGTCCGCTGCATTTGGGTTTGTTCATGTAGAATCGCGGTTCCTCCCGTTTCTGGATGCCGCGCTCTCGTAGCTTGCGGTAGCTACCACGGGCAATGAGAGAGTCAACTTTAAAAAAAAACTGCTTGAAATATACATCAAGTGAATTAAACTAGTCAATTGCCACCACTCACCACATTTTAAACATCTCCTTATAGGGTGTGTCCTTCCTGACAGCGACCCAAGGATCTATGACCTGCAGATAGCCAGAGTATCCTCCCTTGACACCACTCCCCACATTTTAAACATCTCCTTATAGGGTGAGTCCTTCCTGACCGCGACCCAAGGATCTACGACCTGCAGATAGCCAGAGTATACTCCCTTGCCACCACTCACCACATTTTAAACATCTCCTTATAGGGTGTGTCCTTCCTGACTACCACCCAAGGATCTACGACCTGCAGATAGCCAGAGTATCCTCCCTTGCCACCACTCACCACATTTTAAACATCTCCTTATAGGGTGTGTCCTTCCTGACTGCCACCCAAGGATCTACGACCTGCGGATAGCCAGAGTATCCTCCCTTGCCACCACTCACCACATTTTAAACATCTCCTTGTAGGGTGAGTCCTTCCTGACTGCCACCCAAGGATCTACGACCTGCAGATAGCCGGGTATACTCGCTAACCCGCATTTCTCATCCTCGGTGTAAGTCTCCGACATGATATTGAAAGCGAGGCTCTCCTCCACGTGGAAGGCGAAGAAGTCCTTACGTAGCCTCTCCACGCCTTCCTTTAATCTGTAGAACCTAGGTTTGACACCGGGCGGAGCGATCTTCTTCTCGTATATCGCCTTCCTCAACGGCTCTGTGGCATTCTGAGGGAATGGGATTACATAAATATGGCGGATGTTTTATATCCACGATAGGCGGACCGGTGGGATTAAAAAAGTACTATTTGGTGGAAGTGTACACGTGTTTGTATGAAATGAATGCTATAAATTATCTAGGAATTAACCACCTCATTATACCCCAAAGGGATCCAAATCTTACCTCTCCATCATCAGCAAACAAAAACTAAATGCGATAAAGGCGTGATAAAGTATGTGCGGTGACGTTTATATTTATTTTAAAATATTTTCCTCCAACTAACCTGAAAGTAGTACCTATAGACGTAGTTGTCGTCAACCCCTAGTTCAAGTCTGCTGTAGAATAGATCTTCAAGGGAACTGATGGAGTCTGTGGTGGACTGTAGTAGGGCCACGATGTTGGCGGAGTAGGAGGTGTACAGGAACATGACGGCGATGAACATCAGGAGGCTGACGATGCGACCGGGGGTGCCGCGGGACTCTGTCGTAGAACCTGTGACAGCAACAATTAAGAGGACTGTTTGAAAGATAATCACACGCGTGTCCAACTGCGTGCTAGGGGATTACCCTATTCCACTACGGAGTTTCACTTACTACCACCTTTAATTAAAGTTAAAATTCACCTTTTTAATGTATTACATTTAAAAAATGAAGATATGTTATTATTTGGTTCTAAATTACCATATTATTTATAAAATACTGTAATTTATTCACACCTGTGTGGTCTAGTGGTCAGACTTTAAGCCTACATATTCAGAGGTCTCGGGTTCGATCTCTAGAGCTTCCATATTTTCTGTGACGCAGTGAATTTGAAACGAGGTTAACTCAAAACTTCGAGAGGACAGACAAGAATATAATTGAATGGAAAAGTAGTGGGTACGGTCTATAAAACTGAGATTAACGGCTGGAGGATTCATTGTGTCGACCACGTGACACCTTCCATCCGCTCCATGACACCTCCTTGAGAACTTTATTACATTGATATACCCTGTAAGATTGTGTTCACCTTGCTGACAAACATATCCTAGTGACAGAAGAACAATGTCACTCCACGATACCTCCTTGTCTACTCCTAGTGCCCTGATATATTTCCTAAATATATGTTAACCTTGTTGACAAACAGCTCCTAGCGACATGTCACTCTATGATACCTCATTGTCTACTCCTAGTACCCTGATATATTTCCTAAGTATGTGTTCACCTTGTTGACAAACAGCTCCTAGTGACAGAAGAATCACGTCACTCTATGATACCTCCTTGTCTACTCCTAGTACCCTGATATATTTCCTAAGTATATGTTAACCTTGCTGACAAACAGCTCCTAGAGACAAAAGAATCACGTCACTCTATGATACCTCCTTGTCTACTCCTAGTGCCCTGATATATTTCCTAAATATATGTTAACCTTGTTGACAAACAGCTCCTAGCGACAAAAGAATCACGTCACTCTATGATACCTCATTGTCTACTCCTAGTACCCTGATATATTTCCTAAGTATGTGTTCACCTTGTTGACAAACAGCTTCTAGCGACAAATGAATCGTGTCACTCTATGATACCTCCTTGTCTACTCCTAGTGCCCTGATATATTTCCTAAGTATATGTTAACCTTGCTGACAAAAAGCTCCTAGCGACAAAAGAATCACGTCACTCTATGATACATCATTGTCTACTCCTAGTACCCTGATATATTTCCTAAGTAGGCCTATGTGTTCACCTTGTTGACAAACAGCTCCTAGCGACAAAAGAACCACATCACTCCACGATACCTCCTTGTCTACTCCTAGTGCGCTGATTTCCTAAGTATGTGTTCACTTTGTTGACAAACAGCTCCTAGCGACAAAAGAATCACGTCACTCCATGATACCTCCTTTCTACTGCTAGTGCCCTGATATATTTCCTATGTATATGTTCACCTTGCTGACAAACAGCTCCTAATGACAGAAGAACCACGTCACTCCATGACACCTCCTTGTCAACTCCTAGTGCCCTGATATACTCGTCCAAGTCTTGGTCCTCCGAACCACCCTTGTTGCGTCTTCTCTCCCATCTGAGTGCCGCGTACAGAAGCCCTCCACATATGACGACCAGACACGAACTGCTCAGCCACACCCCCGTGCTGAACGGCAGGATGAACACGTTACTCACTAACGAAAGCGGCGGTTTCCTGAAGATAAACGTTGCCCTATGAAACAAATTTTTAGCAAAAAAAAAAGTTTTTCAATCTTTCCAAACTACCATGGACTGTCTCGAGAAAGGAACATTTTATCTGACAGAAAATTTATCTAATCACTTTGTTTTATCAAAATCCACTTAAATAAATACAACTTTTTCTGCTGTCAAATTTTTACAAATAGAATTTAATTTACCTTTTTAAACAAAAACGAAATTGACAGTTTCAAATCAATGGGTTTTATTTCTTCCAAATAACTTATTTGATTTAAGACGGATATTCCATTTTAAGACAAATTACTTAAATGATTAATACTATATTTAGATCTTTAGAGAAAACTAATTTCCTTTTCACCCCTTTAAGGTTTTTTAATTGTTATATCTCTTAGTTGGTAAATGTACTTTTGTATTGGTATCACTGATACTGTTTCGGTTTATTGATACTATTTGATATGTCAAGTTGGCTTTTATGAATTCGTTGTAAAAAAAATGCTAATTTTGTTAATAATTGTTTTTTATGCTGTGTCTCAATAATGAAAATGATTATTGTATTCCTTACACCGCTGTAACTCAATATGGTAGCAAAAGTTCGTATGCGAAATAAGTAGGAAATAAGTGTTTCTGACACTTTGGTAGTTCTTTCTTTTTCGTTGTGATTATTATTAATGTTGGACACGTGAATACTGGCAATAATCGCGCCTATGCATTTGGAAGTACGCAACGGGAATAATTGACAATGGTATCACGGAATCGAGAACTGCGAGGTTCCTAAAACTGGAGAATTTGGAAACTCACTACTAGAAACCTGCTAAGTGGCATTGAAGGCGCATATGAAATGTTTGTTGTTAATGTGACGAAGCCAACAGCATTAACCGATGGCACAACTGTGGCTGAGAAAAACTCTGTATGATATAGACATGAAGGCATGGTTACAAGGCGGACGGAGCAGAGAGTCGAGTTATCGTAAACACGTTGGAGTCCAAAGTGATGGCATTGCTGGTAATATGTGAATGTGGATCGATATGTGGATCGAGCTACACGCGGTTTTTGAACAACAAACAGAGCAAGCAGTTAATTCTGCGTAAGATGAATTTTTCTGTTTCAATATGAATCCAACTGACAATATGGTGACCCACGCCGCCAAGTTCGAAGGATTAGTGTTATATTTGCAGCAGTTAAACATAAAACTGGATGAGTCGTCATTAATGGTAAAAATATCAGATAAAGATATACTACCAGATGACTACGAAAGTCTTCAACCAGCCGTGGTAGGTGAGGTCTGAGGACCAACAAATATTCGATAATTTAGTACAAGTCCTGACATCTGACGAGAAGCGTTGCCGACAGCGAACGGGGGGAAAAAAGCGAAGAGTTGGTAGCGCTGATGGCAGCTAAAAGCCAAATTCAAGGTAATAATGAGTCTAACAAAAATTGCGTTGGTCACAATCAAACGATTGAAAAATTTGGTTGAGCTACAACTGAAAAGAACAAGGTTAAGAAACTAAACTGCAAATGTTATGACTGTTGTGGAAAAGTTCATATTCAACGTAATTGTTATAAACAGAAGAAAGGGCAAGATGGTGGTACGTCAACTGGTGGTAGTAGGGGTCAAGCTTTTATAAGTGAAGCTATGAATACTGAACTTAATAGTGACGTGTGGCTTATTGACTGTGGTGCGACCGATCATATGACGCATCACTGTGAAAGGTTTTCATCTTTTGAACGCCTCACAACACCGGTCAAAATAAAATCGGTGATCGATCCGCAATGGATGCGATTGGTAAAGGAACAATCGGATGTGAGGCAATTGTAGATGGAAAGTGGTTATCATGCTACATGAAAAAAATGCTCTGTACGTGCCAAATGTACGAAAAATGTATTTACTGAAATAACTGCACTTGACAAGATGATGAGATGCAGTTCAACCAGGACAAGGTGTGAATTCATAAGATATAGACTTATCAAGGCAGGTGCCTTTCAGGTTGGTTACATTTTCAAATTGGAAATCCATGTAAAGAAACCGGAAACGTCATCATGTGAAAGTGAAGCAAATTTTACTACATCAAAGGACACGCTGCAGATCTGGCATAAGCTTCAAGGTCAGTGGCTTTTTTCCCTATTTTAGGAAGTTGAGTATCAATTTTATCACTCCCTCTTTATGAATTCTGATAAAATAAAAAACCTAGGTCAATGGATTGTATGGTAGCGATTAATTTTCTTCAAGAAGCAGCCATTGCTATTTTGTCAAGTGACAGCAATATAAAGTCTGAACTGTGTTCCTCTTTTTATTGTAAAACCCAAGTTGTTGTATTTTTTGTTATTTGTTCCTATCTCTTTCCATGCACCTCTATTCATAATAATATATTTAATAATCAAATATGATTAAATTATATCAATTCAATAGCATGCTTTGCAATCATTGACGATTTTACTTGCTATTTTATAGGTTTGTACTTATCAGACGTATTTACAGATTTTTTGTTATGTTGGATTCCTTCAGTAACAGCTTGTTCTTATAAATGGCGACGGTAGTTAATGCTCTTTGAAATCTACCCGGACAAAAATGAAGATCAAGTAATGAGTATTGAATTCATTTGTATAAGGAATCGAGGCAGTGTCGTGTAGTAGAGTGCTGCCAGGGTAAATAGAGCTGGTTAAACCTGTGATATGTTCTCCCCCACTCTGTCCCCATTTAACTAATCCCATATAGGCTCTGCTCTACACATCTCACATGGGAATGTATGTTCGTTGGTATGTGATCAATGAGTGCTCTGCTAAATGATGAGAACAATTCACATGTACATTTTAAACTAGCTTTGTTCGAGTGGATATCAACACACAGGTTGCAAATAAGTGTGATTACGATACTGTTCGTATGGATTTATCAATTTATTACTTGTTATTCCACGGTGGTGCCGATCACTCCTGGCAACAAGTCCTAGAGCATATTCTGGTTTGGTGCCGATTATAAGCCCCACATCCTCCCAAGAAAGTAGGGGTAATCAGGCCAGATACCCAGGGAGGCGAGAATTAACTCCTCCTCCCTTACCAGACACTCACTGGTCAGGCCGACACTGGGGACTGTGCCTCCCACATAAACCAGGGTGGTAGCCGGAGGAGATACGCTCACAGAAGCGACCTTACGGTCTTCTCACTTTCTATTGGGTGAGGGAATAGAATTACACCCACTTACACGTGGAGAGAATCTGTAATGGATGTGTAGGATTCGTCATGTGTGGCCAGTATTATAGCGAGTTATCAAATACCACACCCATCTGCGACTCAGAAAGACTGTCACGTACAGAATGCAAGATTGTCATTTAAAAGTGAAATTAAGTTGCCTAAAACCTCAAATTTTACAATTTTCCTGGGACAGAGTCCCATGGCCAACCGATTCCATACCACGACCCCTCCCTACACCCTACAATGTTCTTAACGTTGCCCTTGTTCTATACCTGGTCACCTGGGGATATTTTTCGTATCATTTCAGAACGCCGAGAAATGTGAAATTTACTGTATCACCCAATATATTTCATGCGACGGCGCTGCCAGTACCTTTGGGTATAGCCCTGACGAGAAGTAAGATGTGGTGATGAAATAAAAGCCACTCCTGTATACCAGCACACGTTTCCATTCACCTAACCTTGTTGGAGTCGTCATGGCAATGTACTCAAGCACCCTCAATCGGTCCACCGTTGTGAACAGGCCTGTGAACCCGATCTCGGACTCGTTCCTCTGCAGATATCCCACCATGCCGTTCCAGGAGCCGTTGGTGGCGTAGCCCCACAAACCCGCCGACGTCAGTCCAATACTGGAACAACGAAACATTTCAATGCTACTGTTGAATCCGAACACTCTTTATCTCTCAGTAGGAAATATCGGATAATGAATGTTTGTCTTCGTAGACACACATGTATGAGAGCCTTTATGATCTACTGGTCAGAATTCCTGGCCTAAGATACACAAGTCCCGGGTTTGATCCCGAGTGCATCCAGATTTTCTGTAAAGAATTGGGTCTGGAAACAGGGTTAACTCAGCCTCGTGAGGACGAAGGAGGAACTACTTGAATGAAGAAGTAGTGACTCCGGTCTAGAGAACTGAGATGAATGACCAGATGGTTCGTTTTTCTGACAACATGACACCCTATACATGCATAAGTTGGGGTATCTTCACCAACAGACGGTGGTCAGTATGGTTCGATTGAAGGCTGACGCCATGGAGTTACACACAAGCTTACGTTACCTGGCATTCATCATGTTCATGGAGTCATAAATCAGAACGATGTTGAGTTTTGTGTTCGGATCTATGTTCGTGTCGTAGCCATCCCAAAGGTGATTAAACGTGTCGTTGTTCAAGATCTAGGGGGAGAAACAATGTCATGCAATAATCCAGTTAGCAGTTTGCAGTATTACCATATTAAAAGTGACAAAATGTTTGCTGATAGCTTTATTTATTTTTGGGTCTATGTTGAACAAACCAATAAAGTATTTATCCACTTTACTGACAAACAGCTTCTAACGGTCGACCTCGGTGGTATTGGGGTAGTGTGCTAGGTTCAGGACCCAATGTGTGTGGGTCCAAACCTAGCCGGGGCTGTTGGGTTTTCTTGAGCGATAAAAATCCGTGGCACAACTTCCTGCACACGGAGTAAAGCTGTTGATTCCATACCAATAGTTCCCTAACATATTTCCTAAGCATGTATTCACCTTGCAGACAAACATCTAGCGAAAGAAGAGTCAGGTTGCTTCACGACACCTCCTTGTCATCTCCTAGCTCCCTGATATACTTCCTTAGCATGTATTCACCTTGCAGACAAACATCTAGCGAAAGAATAGTCAGGTTGCTTCACGACACCTCCTTGTCATCTCCTAGTTCCCTGATATACTTCCTTAGCATGTATTCACCTTGCAGACAAACATCTAGCGAAAGAAGATTCAGGTTGTTTCACGACACCTCCTTGTCATCTCCTAGTTCCCTGATATACTTCCTAAGCATGTATTCACCTTGCTGACATATCTCCCAGTGACAGATGAACCACGTCGCTCCCGACACCTTGTCAACTCCTAGTGCCCTGATATACTCCATAAGGATTTCTTGAAGCCCTACTAAAAAATTAATTATCGCCAATAAACGGATTATATAAAGAAACTCGAGAAAATGAGAGAAGATAGGAAAGGGAATTGCCCAATAGTATTAAACATTTAATTTATTTTCCTACTACAAAGACACAAGAATAATAAGTAACTCCGTGAGTCTTTAGGTAAGCTTTAATTGAATTACCTTAAGATTTTTTTTAATAACTACGTTTATTTCACTATCACCTATGTTAAATTTAAGAGTAGCGATGAGACAGTTAGTTTAAAAGAAATGCATCCCCATTAGTATTGAAAGCGGGTGAGAAAACCACAGTGATAAATCATTTTTGGAAATAACAATACTGTCTATTGCTAGCTATAATGACGCCATAGACAATGATTTATGCGAGTACGAAGATTTTTGTTTTGTTCATGCAACTTATTCTTATTTAAGTCAACAACCCGATGTTTGATGTGATTTCCATCCATCCGGAGCCGGGAATGCACTCGGTCCGTCAGCTGGTTCGTGTTGCCTGCATTATCTGGTAGATATTCCAGGAAGTGTGACGATCCCCACTAAAGAATCTTCCAATTTTTCCGGGAAAGTTATTTTCATGTATCTTGCAAGGTTCCTTTACACGCCCCAATTTACATGGGACCGACGGCCTTACTTCTCCCCTCCAAAGGAAGTTGTGTTACGGATTTGTGTCACTCAAGAAAAGTCCGTTGACCCTGGCCGGGTTTGAATCCGTGCACATCGGGTCATGAGGCGAGAACTTTCCCCCAAGACTACCGAGGTCGACTGTAACTTATTATTATTATCAATAATATTTAGTTAGCACCGCGTCTTACTACCCGTTCGGGTTATACGCTTTAAGTACTAATTACTCTAATGGATTAGGAATTGGGAAGGTTGAATTAGAGGAAGTGAACCCGCATTTGCTTGGAGGGAGAGTGGAAAACCATTTAGGAAAAACCACCCCCAGTTCACCCGACCGAGATTCGAACCTCGATCTCCCCGTCCTCAGCAGTCGAGCTCAACATGACAAGCGCGTTAGCCAACTACGCCACTGAGGTGGGTTATTATTATTATCATCATCATCATTATTATTATTATTATTATCATCATCATCATTATTATTATTATCATCATCATCATTATGTAGTGTTTTTCGCGCTCTAAATAACACATCCATTCATTTACTCAACGCAAATCTGATCATCACTCCTACTTACAACCATCGTGGCGTTAATTTGGGTCCTGTGCAGGTTGAACCTCCTCGTAGACACCGCCAACGGAACCGTCATCTGTACTCCTTTTCCTTCCGTCCAATGGCCCAGTAAGCTGAACACTAATGGTTGTGGTTGTCCTAGGCCCCTTTTGAACGCCTCGGCAAGGGCAAAGCTTCGGTTGGCCGTTCTTATCGAAATCATTATTTGACTGTCTATGAACACGTCCAAGAGACTCAACGTTTCCTTCAAACAGTTTACATCACCTGCTAAATATGTAATCAGAAGATACGTTTGCATTTAAAAGTTGATTTTACAGTTCAATTTTCAAAAGGACAACTTTAATCTGACGACTAGAAACTATACTAGATCTACGTTCAAGTGTTGATACGTCAAGTTATGTGATCACTCTTGAAATATATATCCAACACTTAAAAAATAACACTAATATCATAGTACAAATATTAATGTTGATCGTAAAAAATATGTATTCCTTTTTTTTTAAAGTTCTTGCTATTAAAAACTACGAGCTTATTTACAGGCAGAAAAGAAACTAATTAAAACTTGATGATGCCAGGCTAAAAAGTTAATCTTTCCTTTCTATCTTTAAGAATAATATTATTCAATCGAGACTTAGGATAGTAAATCATAGATTTAGGTTAGTTTTATTTTTTCTCACCTCGTCTCGCAACCTGTTCAGGCATTAAAAACGCTACTAGGCTGGCAAAAAGAAGAGTGAGTTCCTAGTGAGTGTGTACACATTTCCGCGCAGGAAGAATGGGACACCATTTTTGCAAAGAAAAATAACTCCCTCAGCACATTTTGCTGACATTCGATATATGACCTCCAAATCAACAAACCTGACTAGATAAATCTAAAGCCTGACATTTAGGGCAACAACTATGGATTATTAAACTCATTCGAATGATAACGGTTAACTCTCTGCATTGTAGTTTCTATGCTTCTAAGAGCTGTTGTCATTAGAAATAATCTACTAGTTACATTTACATAGAACCTAACGCCTTAGAATTGTATCAATTTATACTACTTTAAGGCCATATAGTTGACTCACTCGCTGACATTAACGTTTACCCACTTCCAGATGAGTTAGAAACTTGAAATTTGGCAAACTTATAGCTTCTAACCTGCAACCAACGGGAAAATTCCAAAAAGTAAAAAAAAAAATTGTAACCCCCGAAAAACATTCAAAATATCGGAGCAGCTTTAAAGTCGGTGCGGACCTTTCTTTGGAGGTCTCTTGTGGCTAAACGGTAAGACCTATCAAAAAAACGGCTCTGGAATTACATTAGTTTACATCCATTTGCAAAGAAAACTCACTGAGGGATTGGGGGCATAGCACCCAACGAACAAAGCAAGTAATAATTATAAACATGCTTGAGTTAGGAACTCACAGCCATCCCTTGATGAGTTACGTTTCCCTTTTTCTGAATATTCAGACTCGTTTGTATCATTCGTCTTCCGCCAAATCTCATCTTTATCATGAGTTGTATTTGAGAGATTGTTGAGTCCTGTGTCTGTATTATTCTCGTTGTTGAGTGTTTGGAGGAGTTCTTCTGTATCAAGAGCATATCCGGTATTTTCGAGTAGCAGCCATCGACGGGGAGGTGAAAATAATCTGGTGCGATCAGCCTGTGAGAACAAAAACCAGCCATGAAGGAATTCACGATCAACTTAACGCTCACGTAACGATGGTTTAATATAAAATAAATCAGGATTCACGATCAACTTAATGTAATAGCTCAAGAAGAAACCAGAAAATTAATTTGGAATGTTTGAAAACAAATTGTTTACTAAAATGAAATCCAAGAATTTAGAGCTGATTAAGTTACAAGTGCTTGCAATAGAAGCTCTACTGGATATAATGTATAAAGTGTGACAAGAATCCATGACCATGGGTGATGAGGGTGGTCTCAAGCACCCTTTCATCCCTGTTAAATATTTAGGTTTGTTGTTAATTTTTATGGAACAAATTTAGTATGTTGGTGGTGACCCACTCCCCCTGAGCTTAAGCCGCCAGGACAGCTTGTGGCAGCCGTAAGTTTGCAGGCAAGATAATTGTGTGGGTTCTAAATAATGGGTAGGTTTACGAATTTTGGTTTAGTAGTAGTTACTAAAAACTAGTGAAGAATGCGATGTTAGTCGAAAGAAAAAGAAATAAAGAGACTGGGTGCCCACGCTCGTGGAAGAACTGGCCTAACTTGTGACCGATGAAGTTGATCGTTACTGCGTGATCTCGGAACCCTGGGCTCCACGGATGTACAAGTGCTAATGATGGCCCGAAGATGTCGTCTCATACGGTACGGCGTCGTACAGAATTAACGGCTGCGATATAGACAAAATTGTGACAGCCCCGTTGGCAAAAAGTAAAAGGTGTTTTATTCGACGCTCTGGCCCCTGTTCTGGCCAATTAGTTCAATCATTGTTATGAATTGTCAGCGCTCCTGTGACCACTACAATACAGGGCTGGACATTTGTGATTATAATATTATATAATAATATTGGTGACCTGGTGGTCTAGGGGTAAGGTGTCGCACTTCTGTGCTGGAGGTCCGGGGTTCAATCCTCGGTCCCGGCACAGATTTATCTGATTACCAAACCCTTCTTTCACCTCTGACAAGACGTGTATTAATCACAACTTGTGAATGTGTGGAATGCCAGGCCTCCACCGTGGTTCGGATCCCACGTCAAACTGTGGGTCCTCCATTTCATTTCACAATCACCCTATCATTACACATTAGCGTAAGTGCGTATAACCCGAACGGGTAGTAAGACGCGGTGTTAATAATAATATAACAGAAGAGTTGTGAATCTCAAGACCGTGATATCCGAACCAACAAAAAAGGATGGAAACCAAAGTTATCCCACCTGTGCCAGGAGTTGTCGGCTGCCGTCACAAGAAGAGTCCAGGATGAAGGAGGTGAAAGGGTCATGAGACAGAGTCGTAAGCGGCCAGAGTTCGGGCGGCGTGTGGATAGAGATCATCAACCCTGACTCTGACAGGGTGCGAGCTAGATGCACTGCTGCACCTGCAATAACACGAGGCAATAACACGACGCAATAACTATGGGGTGCCGACAGGAGGGCAAATATTTGCACTTCTTCATACCACCCGTTTGGCTTATACGCCAATGTACTAAATTGTGCTCATGGTTTTAGAGATTAGGAAGGTATTTAGAGTAGGTGTACCGGCATTTGCGTGGCTATAGAGTGGAAAATCATTTTGGAAAAAACAACTCTCAGTACACCCGACCGAGATTTGAGCCTCAATATCCCCGTCATCGGAATTCTAGTCTACTGCGAGAATAGCGCCTTAGACTATGCGGCCACCGAAGTGAGTCTGCGGGGGAAAAAAAATCAAATCGATAATAATGAAAGATCAGAATCTAGTCTAAAATTTAAGAAACAGAAACATGACAGCTCTTATATACATATATATGTATACAGGTTGCTCGGAAACTCAAAGTACAAACTGCACATGTAGCTTGTTTGAACCAAGATTAATATAAAATCCCCGTACAATTACATCCGTAAAACTATGCGAATACCATTACATTGTGTTTAAAGTTTCAGCGCCGAGAGAGCAAAGCTGTTCAACCATGCGTGTACAACAGGTTGCATAGGAGCTAGGCGTGTGGCACTACACATCTCGACATCTTGAAGCACGGCAGCAAAACATACCACAATTAATATTAAACAACACACCAGTCCATATAGAAATTGGAATACGTTCTGAGGTCCATCATTAACGGTCCTACGTCACAGAAAGTGCTTGCCTTTATTACATGTGTAGTGCTGCTCTCATAGCTCCTATGCAACCTGTTGTACACGCATGCTTGCGCAGCTTTGCTCTCCCGGCGCTGTACGCCAAAACTTTGAACACAATTTAATGGTATTAGCGTATTTTTCCGGATGTAAGTATATAAGGATGGTGTATTAGCTTTGGTTCAAACAAGCTACATGTGCAGTTTGGGTTATGAGTTTTCGAATACCCATATATATGTATCCTTTGATATTTAACGCAGTCACGAGATTGCCCGTTGAAATTAAAAAGCCTCTGAGCGAGATCGGATGAAACTGAAGAGATAAGACTCACGAGCGTCCCAGCAGATAAAAGCGACGACCACCGACGCCGGTGCCTGTCTGCTATTGGACAGCAGTACGTCTCGTATCATAGACTCTCTCCTTTGGTCACGGGTCCAAACTTCGCCGGTACAAAGCAACAAGAAGAGAATAAAGGCCAAAATGGACATTGCCTTTCACTTTACAGTAATTATTATTTTATTGAGTCTCGACGATTAGCCGTTTGGAGGTACAGTTGACTTATCCTGAAAGGTAGCAGTCTTGTCTTGATGGATTGCACTATGATCCTGTCTTATAAAGCTAGGGTTACACCAGAGTGTAACCGTGTATAGTTAGGGTTGTTACCTTTCAGGGTCAATATCATGAACGATACATTTATATATGTTTAAGAGAAGTATAATCTGAGGCTAATCGTGTGAGTAATCTGTGAAAAGTTACGAATTGATCAAAAGTATAATTTTCTTCAATAAATACAGTGATTGGTTTAATTTTTTTCCAGGTGTTGATGACCAATGGAGCGTGGACTGTTTGAGATGGAAGAGTGAGTGCAGTTTTTTCCTTGCTTTTATTGGCGAGCAAACGTTCTATTATTTTTCGAATGAGGCGTGCAGATGCATAATTGACCAAGCTGTGACACCGAAGGGAAGCGAAGAAAGGCCATCTGCGACCCGACGAGTGATACATTTCAACGAAACTAACACTTGACAAGTAATACTTACCACAGCACGCACACCTTACGAGACTTTTATTTATTTAAGGTATTCAACATACACTTACTGAACCGACAGATTATATCGGTACCTTACTTACAAGCTAACTTAAATCTAGAACAGACACAACATCCAGACCCTTCTCCCCCCCCCC
>CABFOV010004577.1:0-24511 GCA_902141375.1 Timema poppense | reverse complement strand
TATTATTATTATTATTATTATTTAGCACCGCGTCTTACTACCCGTTCGGGTTATACGCTTTAAGTACTAATTACGCTAATGGATTAGGATTTAGGAAGGTTGAATTAGAGGAAGTGAACCCGCATTTGCGTGGAGGGAGAGTGGAAAACCATTTAGGAAAAACCACCCTCAGTTCACCCGACCGAGATTCGAACCTCGATCTCCCCGTCCTCAGCAGTCGAGCTCAACACGACTAGCACGTTAGCCAACTACGCCACTGAGGCGGTAAAAAATAATAATAAAAGTGCATGTATGACTCAGTGTATGGACGTTGTTGATGCGAAGGAATTATGGAAGGATAGGGAAGTGTGGAGAAAGTTAGTGAGGATGGAACCGTCATCAGGTTACTAAGATCCTGATGGTGGTGAGCTCAGGATTGAGTAGGCGAGACTAAGCGGGGCCAAATGGGTAGGGACCTTGTATTGAGTTTCACTGCCACCTTTTGTACCCCTAGAAATGAACTCAAGTTAAAGGAAGAAGAATGATGTAAGGACAGGAAGATGGGGGCATTTTACTAAACTGACTCGGCCACAGGCTGGAAGCAGTCGACAACGACTGGTCCGTCAGGGTTGTACCAAGTAGGGGCCGGGTGTGGTTCCCCCTATCTTCCCTCCCACACACATACACACACATTCCAACATACTTTTAATGGTTACTAATAGTAACTTTTTGAAGTCGTTAAAATCCACCGGGGCGTCAATAATTCCTATTATGTAAATATAGAAAAACGACACCTGGACAGCGATTTGAATCTTGGCCGTCCAGTTTAAATGGCGACCACTCTACTGAAAGAGTTGTCTGTTATCTCCTCCATGTCGTAGTGTCATAGTACTCTGGAACTGATGCAATAGTGTGCGTGAAGTGTATAAGCCACTCAATCAATAAATGCGTTCCTCTTTGTTTAGGGCCCAGTACTGCAATATTGGTACACAATTTTAGAGCGTATCGTTGGCACAAACGGTAGAGCCATCACCGTGGTCAGGAAAGTTCTGATGGACCAGATTATAGCGGCGCCACTATTGTTGGCTATTGTGTTAACCACGATCACGCTGCTTTTCGGACAGGACTTGGCCGGGGTGCGGGCCAAGTTTCGACAAGACTATCTGGCCGTGCTGATTACCAACTATCAGGTAAAAAAATATATATATCTGTAACACTAGGTAAGAACACTTGTGTCCTTTATGTGTCCTTTGGATCGCTCGAATTCTTGAGGATGTTTGAGATTTAAAGTAGCAGGAAAAAATGTCAGATTCAACATTTAGAAAAAATATATACATATAACTTAATTTTGTATTTAAATATTTATAAGAGATGTTTTGATGTTTTCTATTGGTTTAGCCCGAGATAGTTATAAAACACAACAACCAGTCCTCAAAATATTATTTTACCACTTTTATTTTGTCATCTATCTCGTCTCACTACTTGTTTGGGTTTTATGTACATGTACGCTAACATTATAGGGATGAGCATGTACTAATTACGCTAACATTATAGGGATGAGCACTGAAGAGAGTAGTTTTTCCTAAATATTTTACCACACTCTCCACAAAAATGTGATACATTTCTTCTAAAATCTCCCTTTCTTATCCATAGCCCATTAATGTTATCGCGCGGATAACCCAAATGGGTAATAAACCTATAAAACCTTCTCCAATGGCTGAATGGTCTAAGGTGTCACTCTCTTGTTAGACTGGCCTGCTGATCACGGGGAGTTGTGCCTTTGAATCTAGGTCGGGTCTACTGGGGGTGGTTATCCCTAAATGGTTCCACGCAATCGCAGGTATAATACCTTAAAACGCTTCCTTCCTCATCCTCATCACATTAAAGTAATTCTCGTAAATACGTTGAACATGGGGAAGACTTATATAATTAATTAACTATTATTTATTATCAATCATTGTGTATTAATGGTTATTATTAATTATTACTATTATCATCATTATTTATCTCTTTCATTTCTAAACCACGGATTTTTATTAAGAGGGGCTCCACCCCCAGTGTGTGCACTTTGCGATGCTCCCCTTAGTGTGTACCATATTTTGGTGGAGTGTCACAAGTAAGTATGCCCCTATTCGTTTGGCTCTTGAATTTAAAGATGACCTTCATTTTTTTATTACGCAACAGTGCGGAAAGAGTTATTGGCTTACTCCATTTTATACGCCAGGCGAAACGTTTTAGTGCCATTTGAGTCACTTTCATAAAGTGACTCATCTAGATTTTAGCTCATACTGAGACCTTTTTAACAGCTTAGTATACTTAAATATGTTTGTTTGATCATTTTAACACAGTTTAACATGTTTGTTCTGTCTTTTTAACAGATTACTATTTAATGTGTTTGTCTTGTATTTTTAACTTACATATTGTTTTTGTTAGTTAGTTAGTTAGTTAGTTAGTTAGTAGTCTTACTACCCATTCGGGTTATACGCTTAAGTACTAATTACGCTAATGGATTAGGAATTGGGAAGGTTGAATTTAGAGGAAGTGAACCCGCATTTGCATGGAGGGAGAGTGGAAAACCATTTAGGAAAAAACCCCTCCAGTTCACCTGACCGAGATTCGAACCTCGATCTCCCCGTCCTCGGCAGTCGAGCTTAACACGAAACTAGCGCGTTAGCCAACTATGCCACCGAGGTGGGTCATATTGTTTTAATATGTTTGTTTTGTCGTTTTATTTTAGTGATAAATCTGTGGGTTTTTTAAGCAGGTGTTTCACTCAATTTGTACTGTGAGCTCATTTGAGCGCTCCTATGGAGTGTCTCAAATGGATATGTTCTAATATTGAGATCTATTCTTTTTAAATTAGTATTTGTATATAGTATTTTCACCTTTTTATATACAGGTGAATAACATTACTCTCTCCTTTGGAGATTTTATTATGTATTCATATTATGTTAAGGCCCTAATGACCTCATTGTGTCGATGGGTCTCTAAATAATAATAATAATTATATATATTATTATTATTATTATTATTATTATTGGTGGTGGTGGTAGTGCGTCCTGTCCTCTGCCTCCTCCTTAATTTCCCAGAATTTTATTCTTTCCTTCAAGTCATCCAATATCTGATTCCTACTACCTCCTAAACCCCTCTTTCTCCCAACCTCGCCTTGTCGTACAGAAGACAGCGCCTCCTAAGGACGTGTCTGATTCAGTTTGCTTTGCACCGAAGAATCACATCCAAAACGGTTCTCTTCTCACCCATTCTTCTTTGGAATTCTTTCTTCATTTGTCACACTGTCTCTCCACCTGATCTTCACAAGCCTGGTGGTGATAATAAAAAATAAACCATAAAACAATCAAAGAAACCATAGTAGATGGTACAAGTTTACTCACCTCCATTGTCACGTCAAAAATTCCGACCTGTTTTTAATTTACTCGGTTTTCATAACAGGTCTGGCCATTTGTTCAGCTGGCCAACTTCTACTTTGTGCCCCTGCAGTACCGCGTGTTGCTGGTACAAACCGTCGCTATCTTCTGGAACACGTACTTGTCTACCAAGGCCAACCGGCCGATCGAGGGTAAAACACTCCCTCTGAAAAAAAGTTTCTGATCAGGTCAGAGTGAGTAACCATGGCATTCTGAATTGTAGACCAAATAGTAAAGAGGTCCTCCTTAAATCTTTTTAAGTCGTATCTTTGCATGTCAGATAAGTCGACACGGTATGCTTATTTTTTGTTTCTTAAGCACCGCGTCTTACTACCTTTTCAAGCTAGATACGCATGCGTACTAATTACGCTGATGTGTTTGGGATTATAAAGTTTAATATAGAGTAAGTATAACCCACACCTACATCACACGACCATACCACCTCAATCTTGCCTTCTCTTTCTATCCTGCAGGAGTTCCTCCTTCACTCTCTCTCTCTCCGTCTATCCTTGTCACTCCTAGCTTGTATCCTGTTCTTATCCCTTTACTTCATCCCCCAGGTTTCTGATGCACCCTGCAATATTGGGACATAGTACGCCCTGTATATCACTCCTTTGCACTTCTCTACCCCAGACCGGACTTCTGATGCTTTTGTAAAAGGCCTCTGCTGTCTCCCTCTCTCTCTCTCTCCTCAACTTCCCTCTCGTTTCCTCCACTTTCCTCTACCACACTTTCCAAGTACTTGAAGCTTTCCACTTTCTTAAGTTGCTCTCCTTCGAATGCTATCGCATAGAAAATATTGTATTTTTCAAAAGTACCTTCTGATGAAAATTGGATTGTACCAAGTCTCTACATACACACTACCTTTCTGTACATGTTTTCTGTAGCTGATATACTTTTGAAATGAATCCTCTTTCGAAAAACGCCCCAGTGAGCCTTATCTTGGGTTATTTCCCGTGGCTTGTTTCTCTGCTTGGAGTAATGACTAGTTGGACATCTCTGTGGAAGAAGGGCCCCTGTCCAGAGGTTAACATTACCTCAAAATGAAATCTAGTGGCAATTTATTTTGATTTGAGATAGGACAGGGTGTCTACCATCCGGGAAAATCAGGGAAAACGGGAATTAGTCGGGAATTTGAAGTGATCGGGAAAAAACGGGAATAAGTCGGGAATTTGGTAAATCACAACAAAAATCCGGGAAAATGATATTTTACTCAAAATATGAAATACAATAATCAGTAAATTATGTCATGTTTTTGGTTGTAGCTGTGTAATATATTTTTAATTCCTACTAAACAAATTTAATTCAAATTTTAAAACGTATTATTATTATTATTATAAAAATATATATAGAAAAACGAGGGAGGAGGGGGGTGGGGGCGGCGAGTTAAAAGGATTTGACATACTTTTTTAGTCGGGAATTTTAGGAAATGATCAGGGGAAATCAGGGAAAAGGTCGGGGATTTCATTGGTCAAGTTTAGTAGACACCATGTAGGACGCTCATTTCTTTGAGCCTTTGAACCCTTCAAATGGTATTTGAGAGATTTGACATTGGAAAAGAATCTAAAAAAAAAGTATCTCGAATACAAATATAAAGATCTCGACTTGATATAATAATGTCAAGAAATTGGTATAACTGCAACCTTTTTGTGTCTCGATTGATCTATTTTTTCATTTATCTAAGTTCCTGTGCTCACCCTTTGTTCCTCCTTATACTTTTAATTGTTATTTTTCTATAAATCTTTTATTTATTCCTTAAATTCAATATTCCCTGCAATGCTCATGTCCCCGCCTTTATAGAAAATACATAAAATGTACCCACCATATATCGTGAAAGGTAGCAGGCAGTCTTACCTTGACTGATTACATTATGGTCCTATCTTACAAGCTGCACCATAGTGGAATAATGCAAAGTAAGCTAGCCTTTTCGTGACGATATAACTTTCTAACACGGTTGAAAATAGCTTTGAGATCGACCTTTTACCGACCCTTGTTAGAAGTAACTAAACAGAATTGTTTAGTTTAAAAATAACTTTTAAAAAAGATTCCATGGCGTGAGCCCGCTATCGATCTATACAGACTTAGTGGTCGCTGCCACCGCTGGCGATGATAGAGCCAACGTTTGTGGATAAAGGGTGTCATGTGGTCAGCACAATGAAACCTTTGGCTGTTAATCTCAGTTTTCTAGACCGGAACCACTACCTATTTATTCAAGTGGATACTCATTTGTCCCTACAAGGATGAGTTGGCCTCGTTCCAGACACACTGCTTGACAGATAATTTGGAAACTCCGGGAATTGAACCGGGTTCCTCTTGATCTGTACCAGGAACTCTGACCACTAGACCACACAGGTCGTTCGGAAGAATAACAAAATCACAAAAAAAAAGTACAGAATTGTATGAATATAATTAATTTACTTAAAAAGTGTTCTCTTTTTTTTTATGGGCACGCAGGCTAAACATTACTCTCTTTTGGTTTGGTTTGGTTTGCCTGAGAAGAGGAAATCGAGTGTATTGGGGGTAATTTTCCCTAAATGGTTTCTCCCTTTCCCTTCAAACATAAAATTATGAGAGGGTAGAGATATATCAAAGCAAGTAATGTCCCCAAGGAAAAAAAATGTAAGTACACCTCCTTGTTAACTCTAGTGCCCTTAATAACTTATACTTCCTCAAGTATATTCTCACCTTGCTGACAATGTGAATAAAGGTCTCCTATATATTCTACCGACCCCACAAGTGTAGTTAAATGTAAGTATACCTCCTTGTTAACTCTAGTGCCCTAATAACTTATACTTCCTCAAGTATATCTTCACCTTGCTGACAATGTGAATAAAGGTTTCCTATATATTCTACCGACCCCACAAGTGTAGTTAAATGTGGAGAGCCCCGTCCACTAGTAAGACTTAACGAAAATAATAATTTAAAAACTAGGATATGGACACTTTAAGCTATTAAGGCATCGTAATTTCAGAGATAATAATCGAGGTAGAACTCTACTACCATAGGTTGGAAACCACCGGTATAACCTGAATGGTTAGAAATACGCGGCAAAAAAAAAACCACTTCTTTACAACATCTCGTCTTATTACTCAGGGTTATATGCTTATATATTAATTACGCTAATGACCTTATGGATTAGGATGGTTATATTTAGATTAAATGTGCCCGTATTTGTGTGGAGGGAGAATGAAAAACTATTTAAGGAAAACCACCCTCATTACACACAACCAGGATTGAACTACGATCTCCCTTGCCATCTGCAGTGTAGCTTATTGTGAGAGTGACGCCTTACACTTTGAGGCCACTGAAGTTGTTAAAAAAAATTTTTTTTAAATAAACTCTAGATATGTAGTTGTGTTGTTTCTTCACTAAGGTGTTGACGTACCTCGCACGCCTGATAAACATGAGTAGTAATTCAACCCATTCTTTAAGCCACTCGGCAGGAGCTCTCTTCAAAGTGTATGCTAAATAATTTTTTTTTTAATGTACACTTTTCTAATGAGTCGTAATCACATCAGTTCGAGGGCAAAGGTCAAACTCTGAGAGGTGAAGAGCTAACTTCGTTAACAGACTATAGGGCTCTAACGATGCAAGTAATATTTCCGAGGTGAAAAAAAAAGGTAGTTTTTAAATATAAAAGAGTAAAAGATATATAAAACGAAATTAACACATTCATACAAATTTTATACAGTTAGTAGAATGTTATAAGATCAAATAAAACTAGAGATGAGGTCTTCGAGTTCTAGAATACCTTGAATTGTTAAGGAAATTCAAAATTTGAGGATTACAAAAGGTTTTCTTAAAATAATAAAAAATTGCAAATGCAAATATACATAATATATTTCTTTAAAGCCCGCCTCAGCGTCATAGTTAGCTAACGCGCTAGTTTCGTGTTGAGCCAGACTGCCAAGGATGGGGAGATTTAGGTTTGAATCTCGCTCGGGTGAACTGTGGGTGGTTTTTCCTAAATGGTTTTCCATTCTCCCTCCACACACACGTGGGTTCACTCCCTCTATATTTGGCCTTCCAAATTCCTAGCCTGTTAGCATAATTAGTACTTAAGCGAATAACCCAAACGGGTGATAAGACGCAGTGATAAAAAAAAAAGAAACAAATAACAATATTTAAGGAAAACCTCTTCGATTCCTGAGGTGTGTTTTGTTATGGAAAAAGGTACAGGAAAGGTGGATAAAACATTAAAAAAACTAACACAATTTTTTATTTTTACAAACTAAAAAAAATAACATTGTTTAAACTTAACAATGCTGCCACTGGATCAAAAAGGAAATGTCTTCTGCTTGAAGAAAATCGACGATTACCGCTAAAACACCTTGACCTAGGTTATGTTTTTTTGTTACTCATTAGGAGGAAGTGTGAAACACGTAGCCCTGCTTCATAGAAGAGTTAAAAAAAAAAAGAAAATGAAAAATGAAGCTGATAAAGAATGATAGAACACATAATTCAACCTCGGTGGTCTTGGGGTAAAGTGTTCGCTTCAGGATCCGATGTTCGCGGGTTCAAACCCGGCCGGGCTCAACAGATTTTTTTTTTGAGCGATAAAAATCAGTAGCACAACTTCCTTTGGAGGGAAAATAAAGCTGTTGGTCCCGTGTCGGTTCTGGTGTGTAAAATGAACTGTGAAAGGAATGTGAATAAACTTTTCCAAGCAAAATTGGTAGGTCCTTTTGCGCTCACCCATAGAAATTCTCATGTGCTGGTATAATCATTTTGCTCAGACAGTGCACGTTAAATATCTCAAATTAACAATAATAACAATAATAACAGTAATATTGTCAAAACTATTTGATACCGTGGTATTTAATTCCAAATAAGATATGCATAATTCATCAATAGTAGGTTGTGTTCATCAAGAAAACAATACTTTAGTTGGGTGACCTGGTGGTCTAGGTGTAAGGTGTCAGACTTCTATGCTGGGGGCCGGGGTTCAATCCTCGGTACCGGCAAAGATTTATCTGATTACCAAACCCTTCCTTCACCTCTGACAAGACATCTTGTGAATGTGGGGAATGCCAGGCCTCCACCGTGGTTCGGATTCCACGTTAAACTGTAGGTCCTCCATTTCATCTCACAATCACCCTACCATTACACATTAGCGTAAATGCGTATAACCCGAACGGGTAGTAAGACGCGGTGCTAATAATAATAATAATAATACTTTAGTTTTGCTCATTTTTGTATGAAGAATTAAATTAGTTCTTTTAAGAAGGTGAATTGATATTTTTGCACTTGGATTGGAAAAAAAAGTCAAATCATTTTTTTTGTATTGGTAAATCTAGAGTTTTAAAAAAAATCCCTTTAATCATAGAAGTTTGTTTTGACCGGGCGGATTTTGGTCATGTCGGGAATCGAACCCCGGGAACCTCATCTAGGTAGGCAGATACGCTACCGGTGGAGTTAAGGTGTTGAATATGGTCATGTGGTAAGAGTTAATAGCTGTGTTTGCTCGTAATTTGTGATATTATTTGAATAGTGAAAGGGGTAGTGTTAAAGGTTTGGATTTTAATTTGAATCGTGTGGGTCACCTGGCGGTCTAGGGATAAGGTGTCATACTTCTATGCTGGCGTCCGGAGTTCGATCCTCGGTCCCGGCAAAGATTTATCTGATTACCAAACCCTTCACCTCTGACAAGACATCTTGTGAATGTGTGGAATGCCGGGCCTCCACCGTGGTTCGGATCCCACGTTAAACTGTAGGTCCTCCATTTCATCTCACAATTACCCTACCATTGCACATTAGCGTAAGTGCGTATAACCCGAACGGGTAGTAAGACGCGGTGCTAATAATAATAATGAATCATGTTAATTTGTTTGTTTCAGTCACCTTCTCCACATTGCCAGTCTCCTGGCAATCTCCAGTTGTGCTACAATAATCTGGCTCTGCACTAATACACTTCAGTACACTCTAATAACAAGTAGATCTTGAAACTCGGTATAGGTGGATTTACTTATCACAGTTCTTCCAGTATTTAAATTTAACTGTATTATTATTATTATTATTATTATTATTATGTTTAAAACTAACCTGAGTGAAGGTATTTTTTTACACGTGTAACATTTCTCAAGTATTATTTATTTAAGGTAAGAAAAAAATAATCTGAATAACATTGTACCTGTTTTCATGACATTAGCTTATTTAACACACACTTGCTATATATAAAAAATATAGTTTGTTATTTTATGATATAATAAAACTGCAATAACGTTTTTAAAAAAAAAGTTTCTTGTAATTTCAAGGGTTGTCCCTTTAACACTGCCGGCATTGTACAAAAAAAAGGTAGGAGTTGTCTCTTTACGCTGCGGATACTGGACAAAGAAATAAATGGCTGCCTGCTTCCGCCCGAATTCACAAAATCCATCAGCATTTTTCGGAGGAAAATGTGGAATGTTTGATACACTTTCATTAAAAAAAGGGAGGGGGGAGATGTTTATATTAATACAGTAAAGAGAATTTGGGAACGATAATGAGATATAATTTGATATTACTTGTAAGAAACACATAGTTATTAAGCTAATATCACATCATGAACAGCTTACAGCCACCGACCGGGTTTCTTTGGAACATAAACCTCTCCAACATATCCATTACTCACTTTGGTGGTGTAGTTGGCTAACGCGCTAGTCGTGTTGACCTTGACTGCCGAGGACGGGGAGATCGAGGTATTCTTAATCCATTAGCGTAATTAGTACTTGAGCGTATAACCCAAACGGGTAGTAAGACGCGGTGCTAAAAAAAATATAAATCAATTTTCCTCCCACCACCTCTCTTCCTCCACAATTACCCAGTCCTCTTCTCTCTCCTCCACAGTCCCTTCCTCTTACTCTTGACCTCTTGCCTCCTACTTCACTATCCAACATCTTCTTTGGATGCGAATATATATACATCTTAGTGTAAAACCTCTTTTCATTTGTTTGAGGTAGTTTGTAATATATATTTGGAAGAAGGTGCAGGAAAGTTGGATAGAAAACATAAAAAAGAACAAAGAAAATGGTTTTACAATGAAATTACCATATTGTGTTCATTCTCTTTATGTGTTTCCTGTCCCAACTTTCCTGTGCCTTCACACACACACACACACACACACACCCAATGTCCTTTTCCTCTGTTTATCTTTAATGTTATTTATTCCTTTTACATGCTCCTATCTAAGTGGTTCTATTTTCCTCAATCAATTTCCTTTCTCTCCCTTTTGTGTTTTTTTTTTTTGGTTTCCTCTTTTAGGAAGTTGTGTCGCACGTCTCACACTCCTCCTCTGATGAGTTCCGATAGAATGAAACCTAGGTCAGTGAATTTTGGTGATAACGGTCGATTTTATTCAAGGGGCAGCCATTACCTGTTTGTCCAGTGGCAGCAGTGTAAAGTGTGAACTGTGTTATTCTTTTCATTGTAAGAGCCATACTGTGTTTGTTCTTTTGTATATTTCTCTCCACCTTTCCTGTACCGTCTGACAAATATTTATTACATCTTCTTTGGTATCTTCTCCTCCATTCTCCTCACATGACTGTACCACCTTAGTCGTCTCTATCCTGCCCTGCACCGGCTCCTCCTCGACTATTCCTCTCACCTTCTCATTTCTCCTCCTATCAATTCTTGTTACTCCTATTCTACTTTTTAGAAATTTAGTTTCGCAGGCTAGAATTCTCCTTGTTAAGTAAATAATACAATATATTTCTTGGTTTTCCTTTCAGAAAGTATTTTACAGTCCCAATTTTCAAAAGAAGGGCCTTATCTTACAGCTAGAAAAGTTACTAGATCTACTTTCACATGTTCATGTGCTCTGTAGCTGTCACCTTTGATAGATATTATTTCAATACCTATAAAAAAACGATAGTATATTAAAATGTTATTATTCATCACTGAAAAAAATATGTTTGGATTTTCTAAAAATCTCCTTCCTATAAAATAAAAATGGACTGTAGCTTAGGCCTTCGCCTAAAATGTTTCTAAAATGTTAGACAATAGCTGTAAGTCTATTTTTTTTTTAAATATGTTTTAAGTATTTAGAATGGTCTTCCGCCCTACTTGTGTAGGTTACAAAGATGGTAACTGTAAGTATTCAATAAACAAAAGCTCTTTTTTTTTTAATTTCATAATTGTAATAGGGAGTAGATTATTATTATTATTATTACCGCGTCTTAATACCCGTTCGAGTTATACGCACTTACGCTAATGTGTAATGGTAGGGTGATTGTGAGATGAAATGGAGGACCTACAGTTTAACGTGGGATCCGAACCACGGTGGAGGCCTGGCGTTCCTCACATTCACAAGATGTCTTGTCAGAGGTGAAGGAAGGGTTTGGTAATCAGATAAATCTGTGTCGGGACCGAGGATTGAACCCCGGCCGCCAGCACAGAAGTCTGACACCTTACCCCTAGACCGCCAGGTCTCCAGGAACATGTAAAAGGTATAACATAAAGGACAAACACAGGAAAATGATATTGAATGCGAATATATAATGATATAACTCTATAAGGAAAACCTCTTTTCGTATTATGAGGTAATTGTATTATATTTGGAAGAAGGTATAGGAAAGAGGCAACCATTACCTCTTTGTCCATTGGCAGCAGTGTAAAGTGAGAACTGTGTTGTTCTTTTCATTGTAAATCCATATCGTGTTTGTCCCCTAATATATGTATCTATCCACCTTTCCTGTACCTTCTTACAAACATAATATTTTAAGGCATATGAAGCTACAACAGACCTAGCCAGCCGGTAGTGGAATGGATGTTGGTCAGCTTTGGGGAGATTTGTATTAAGCAACATTGGCTGAAGAAAATAAACAAGTTCTTTATTCATACAGTATTTATATAGCTATGTCAAATCATACAAACATGTCACACAGACTCAAAACTTAAAAGTAAACAATCGGCACATATTTAACTTCAGTCGATATATAGAGGCTCTCTAGTAAAACATTTCGATCAGAGGTGGACAGGAACTCAAACGCTCGGGAATATGTCGGGCGGGATTGGCTCTTCCCTTGTTTCGGGTGGGAAACGATACTCTTATTGTTACAGCTGGCTTATTAATGTTCACGGTTAATCTCTTTTATAAACAGTCTTCCTTTGTTCAAAAATGTATTAAAATTTACTATTCAATTTGTTTTATTCAATGCTTGTTCAAAATTTTGCTATTTGATTAAATAAAAAAATTCTCTTAGCACCCTCTATCAATATTATTAAGTTTAATATTGTATTATTTGTAATATGTTTAATTTAAGATTCTTCTAAAGCATCATTTTTATAACTTCCCAATCCCGATATTTTGATTCGTTTTATGTCCCGTTCCGCAAATAAATATGACACTCCTGTCCATCTCTAAATCCAATACACTAACACATTCAAAATATGTAAACATTATTAAATAAATTAAACATTTTACAGAACAGGTTTACAAGCAGAAGTAAACAAAATCAATTTCATCATAGTTTTATGTTTAAAAACATTTCCAATATTTTTGTACAGATCAAAAAAAGGAATCGGGGGTTTTCTTTACTATTAAAAGTAAATTAAAACATTTGTACACTCATTAAAAACAAGCTGATCCTGCAGCTTTTTATAACATAACAGGTCACTAAAGTTTGCATAATTATTTATTTTTTATCCCCACTCACAAATACAAATTAATTCAAACATCAATGAATAAGTAAAATAAACTACATTTATAATTTGTCAACGATACATCAATTGTGTATATTTATCTTAATTTATTTATATTTTAATACATTTCTCTCTATTTGATATAAATATTCATTTTAACTCTATAAAACATATAACACGATAGGAATGACAATGTCTAAGCTAAATCAGAGTTGATAAGGAATGAAAAACAGAGCCCGGCGACTTATCCGGCAAACCGCGTGTACATAGATTAGGAATCAGGATAGGAATGGGATCTTTTTTTCAAACACTTATGCCGGGTTCACGATAAACATAAAGTTCACTTAACGTAAATAAACTATTGTGTAATCAGGATTCACATAACTTAACATAACGACTTTTAGCGAAACACAGACAATGAATATGGACTGTTTGAAAAACAAATTGTTCACTAAAATGAAACCAAATCATTTTAGGCTGACTTAGGTTACAAATACTTGCACTAAATGTTATACTGGTTATACAAAATAAAGTGTAACAATAGGCTATGATGTTTTAGAGTTCATGAAATACGGACAATAAAAATGTACCGAAGAATTCTTCTGCATACCATAAACAAATAAATGAAGTACTAATTAAACCTGTCAATGTTACTCACAACATAATTGGCCGACTAGAACATGTGACACCTTCACCTAACGTGAAAGTTCTCCCTAGACAACTCTTAAGAAAAGTGAATGTTAAGTTGATTGTGATCCTGGCATTAGTGACGCACTTTGTAAGTAGAATGAAATGTAATGCGAATTAGTGTACATATTTTAGCATTTTTTTTAAAGACAAAAAAACATATTTTTTAGCCAAAATATATAAAATACTAGTTTGGTAATTAACGTTTAGCTTAATTAACTAAATCTATTTGTCTCAACAATTTTATCTTCGATAAAAGAGCTACTTGTCAGATTTTGCGATTCCCACGGCAAATATTCAACAACTTACTATAGAGATTGTCTTTAGAGAATTTAAAAAAAATCCTACTAAATCAGTATTTTATCTATTTTGGCCATATATTTTTTTGTTATAAAAACTGCAAAAATAAAAACGTTAACTTGCATTTCCTTCCATCACAACTTAAATCACACTACAATAACTTACATAGATTCAATTGTGTTCTACTTATTTATACAGAATTATAATTTCGATGATACTTTTGATGTCAAATTTCCACTTTAGAGTTTCGGCTCCTGATTTATTAAACTGACTTTATTCTTTTACGTCGTCGGATTATTAATTTTTCTTTTAGTCTATATTTCATGTAGACGTGTTTTTGATAATTGATCTCATCCATGTGTTGTTGAGGGTCTGACTTTGACAACAATAGATTTCGGTTTGAATCCCGGTGGGGCTATAAAGCAGTTTAGCTAAGTAACATTTAAAATTCAGTAAGTGTATTTTCAAGTGTTTAGATTCGCACTTTTGTCGAGTCTTTTTATAAACAATAATATATATTTTTTTTAAAATATGCAGGTGTTTCAAACTCATATATACATACTCGCGTCCTACGTTTCAACACTATATCATAAAAAATAAATAAATTAAAACCATATAATTTTGATACCAAATACACTATTCAGCAATAGACAAAACGCATTATATTAAATATTCTTTAAAATATGTTAATTAGATGGTATTTATCATAGGTACTCCAGGTTAAGTGGCAATAAGGACTAGTTTAATGGGTGATTAATCGGGAAATTAAGCACGCAATTGTGCTCAAACAATAAAATGCATCCCCGTCCGGTTTTTTAAATTCTTTGTTTGAACAATAGTGAAATAGGGATAAATTTAAAAATAGTATTTTTTTTATATTCAAAATAAATTAAAAAATATAATTTTTTTTATATTTAAAAAATATAATTTTTTCTATTTTGTTGTACTTTAAAAAAAAATTGTTTCAATATCCTCAATTTGACTGTTTTCTAATGAAAACTACAGAAAACCACGCTATGATTAGACGTCTGGTTCGAGCCGTATTACTTACCTAAGCTAGGTATTATCCGGGGGGAGAAGAAAGAAGGACGGGCTCTTAAGAAATAACTCTCTCAAGAGTAGTTAAACATTAAAAAATATTAAAAATTAATACACTGCTAAAAAGTTACACTAAGTTTTCTTTTAGAACGACACATTGCTATCAGTTCTATTTCCCATTCATTATTATAGTGTATTTATAGTTATTTCAATGTTGGTAATTTAACTTGTTTTGAAACTTAAAGTGGAAATGAGAGGTAGAAAACGACAACATTGAAGGAGTTTTATGCGAAGCTTCCTGTCAGCGGACTAGTTGGTTTGAAGACATTCAGGAGGTGTGAGACTCGCCAACTCACTCGACCTTCAAACAAAATATGAAGGATGGAAGTCTTGGGTTGTTGACTAGAATGGAGGGTGTAGTTTGGTGATCAACCTACTTCATTATGTACCGGTTTGAATCCCCGTCAAAACGATTACGGTTCGATTTTCATAAGAAGAACCTTAACCTGACATCTCTAAATTACTAGATCTACTCTCATGTATTCATACATCAAGTCATGTGATCTGCGGCTGTCACTTTTGATAGATATTATCAATACCTATAAAATAACACAACAGTAAAGTTTCGATAAACCGAACCTGAAATCGGGGTTCGAATCTCGGTCAGGTATCTCATGATTGTGTTTTCCTCACTCACCTTCCATGCAAATGCGGGTGCAATTCCTTCGATATATAACTTTCATCCCTAACACATTAACTTAATTATTACATAAGTGTATGACCCGAATGGGTAGTATGATAAGGTGCTTTTAAAAAAAACTGCAACTTTTTTTTCAAACTTGTTACCTTTTATGACTGACGAGGAGACGTGTAGTCACTGCTCCAGCGAGAACTGGGCGCCGACCATTCCGACGCTTCTGGTGACCTGAAACAACAGTTGACTGCGGTCAGAGGGTAGATGAGGTTCTGTGATGTCTCCTGCGATTAGTCATCACATCATTATATATGATTACTAGTGGCTTGCAAAACTTCAAAAACTTTTGACTTTGAATATATTTGTCAGCTTTGATTGTATTTGAAATTAAAATTTGGGATTCGACAATTATAAAGAAGTTTCGCAATAATAATATTTAAAGTGAAAATACATGTCTTTTTTTAAAGTTTATATATAATATTTTTTCTGTTATCTAAATCACAAATCAATGTTTACTTACAAAAAATAAACTATTGTGATAAAACTAATAATTTATCAACTTAAAGCGATTGGCACTTTTCATTTGGCGTGGAAATGCAGGGCCGTGGGAACAAACGGGTTATCTTAGAGAATTTTTATTGTTTTGAAATTTTCTTTTCGAAAACGGTTTGTTCAAGAATAGAAGCGTGTTGATTAATTTATACTTTTTATATACACACCTCTTCTGAGATTTTAACGGTAATCAAATATCGATAAAATTGACATTTTTCAATATAAAACTGCCGGCTTCAGAACAAAAAATAAGAAAATGTAACACCTAATAAACATCGATACATTATCTAAGAAGAGGTGTTGAAAATATCAACATAAAAATTTCTCTCGTTCTCGAGAAAACTGATATTTCCAAACATGATTTTCCCGCAAGACCTGTCCGGTAGCTAGCGCCATCTATGGTTTCCATGATCCATCTGTTATTGTTGACGCGGAAGGATACTTTGGTCGGTTGTGATGTCACGCCACGCCACGCCTTTCACCCTCTCGCCCACCATCCCACAAAATAGGTTTTAGACTTGCACTCGACAGGACCAAGGGCCTTAAACAAAATGTTTAAATTATGTTTGAATATCAACACACCAGTTCAAATCATTAAATTGATTTTACTGTGGTCATATCCAAACTTATATTTATGGGCGCCCTTAAATGAACGAAAAGGGGGGTTTTCACCCCCCCAACCTCATCATGCTGCAATATTTACTTTTTTTGTTATGAAGAAAATTAAATGGAATTTGGATTTGATTTGTTATTAACAAATTTGAAACATCAATATTGGAGTTAACAGAAGTAAAAATGATAAAATGTAGATTTTCCCTCATTCCCTCTCAAAACAGTTTTCTTTTCATTTTGTTTTGTTCAACACATTAGTGAAAAATATAAATGTTTCTGTTCAATGGGTTTCAGCTACAACTAAATTTTAGTTTTTGTTAATCTTTCAGAATTTTTAGTTGTTGAAAAAATTTGCTCTTGAGACTAATATAATTAGTTTAGAATAATTTATGTTAAAATACTTTAAAATTCCCTCTCACAAGGTTGAATACCTTACATTTTCTCTTGAGGAGGGGCAGATGGGACTCCAGCCAGCCTACATTCCCGTGGTTAATAATGATTTCAAAACTTGTGTATTGATATTCAATTAAATTCACTTTAATTACAATCTTGTATCGCATAGTTGGGAGAATAACAGACCCTCCGAGTTGCAGAGGGTTGTGGTATCTGATAGCTCACGAAATTAATCAATTGCTCATATACAGTTACGATTTCCACACGTCCATCACACACCTAAAGTATGATTGGGATGCGAGCCTCCATCTCCCCTGCGCCGGTAATGCAGTATAACGCATGAGTAATGCGTTAAGACCATACGACCATCAATACGGGCTTATATCGACGATTATTTCGCTATAATCCTCCTCAAATTGTTTCACTGGTAATAAAATAAAAATCACTAAAGGAATTAACAATTTAACATCTCCAATTTAGAAAGTGGTTTTTTTTCACAAAATAATGCTTCATGTGAAGTGATACCATTTCTCATCTCTTATGGTTGATGATAAATTACAATCCCAACTAATGTATAACTCAACTGAGTATTAAGATGAGAATACAATGCTTAAAAAAAAAATGTGGATACGTATTAAATAATAGGCCAGTTAATATCACTTTACGTCCATTACCGTTTTCAGCCTGTGGTCAGTTTTTTATTAGAGCCACATATTCTCAACTACCGGCTTGCTAGGTCTGTCGTAGCTTCACATACATTACAAATATAACTTAAAGACTAGGACAGGCACAACATCCAGTCCCCCGACCGTTAATGCATTAATGTGAAAGGTTGAACCCACATTTCACCAATGATAAATTTATCGGCCATGCCAGGAATCGAACCCGGGACCCTTAGTTCAGCAGACAGACACATTATCGATTGAGTTAAGTCATATATGGTTAAGGTGTCGGATCCACAGATAATATCACTATATAATTTAAAAAAATGGGCATGTGTGGACACATTTTACATTTCTACCGTCAAGACATATGTTTCCCAATTCAATTTCTAGTCAGGGACTGGACCAGGTGACNAAACACTTTGAAGGTTAGGTTTGAATTCATACATAACATATAGCTCTAGGACCAGATTTAAGAGAGGGTCAATCGCCCAAGGACCCTACCACCGCCCCCCCTACCCCCTCACAAACTGTTACGATAGCTAAAAAAAAAATCTCTTTAGGCCCTATATTGCAGTAATGGTAGGACCTAAAAAAATGTCAATTAATAACTTGAATTAATTTTTATTTCTTTCTGATAAAACATTACTTTTTTTAGCACTACTATGTCTTACTACCTTACTAATTACGATTATGATTTTAGGGATATTAAAAGTTATAGTTAGTGGAAGTGTACCCTCATTTGCGTAGAAGGAGAGTGATTTTTTTTTTAAACCACTCAGTACACCACACCGAGATTTGAACCTGGATCTCTCCATCCTTGGCAATCTAGTCTATTGTGAGAGTAGCTAGCACTTTAGACCACGCTGACAGCGAGGCGGGTACTTTTACTAACTAACGGCACGGCACGTGAAGAGAACAAATAATTCAAACTACTTTAACACTTTTTTCAGTTAAAAGTGAAGTTGAATCGAATAATGGAAAATATTCCCAAAGCCGAATCGAATATTCCTATCCCTTCCTTCCCTCGCCTATTCTTCCATCCATATATTATTATATAAAAAATATATGAAACTTATTTGTTTTTTGCAATTCAAAAATTTCAAAAATAACTTTTTTTGTGTGATAAAAAATCTAAAGCTCTCTCTCGTTCGAGAATACGACGTTGCTGGCTTATCGTATGGGTCTGGTAACAGGATATCAGAGCAATAAAGGAGGTGTGCAGTTTCATTACTCCTCGTTGAGCACTTTATTCAAACTAGGTCTCATTCGATCCTAAAATAAAACCTGTATGTATTAATTTAAAAGGAAAGTTTTCTAACATTATATTACTTATTCTAATTATGAACATTATCAAATAAAATAACTGGACTTATTGTACCCTCAAGCATTTTTTGTTCAATAAAATGTACTTTTAACTAAGGTACATCTTTAAACATACTTTTTTTACGTACATTATAATTTATCATAGTTTCAGTCAGATAAAGTATGTGTGATTTCACCCTTTCACAGTGATGAATTAACGTGCCGGGGGACTGGATGTTGTGCTTGCCCTAGGCTTTATTTAGACATAATATGAAGCTATGTATGACATGCCTAGCAAGTCGGTGGGGGAAAGAAAATACGGCTTGAATAAAACTGACCACAGGCTGGAAACAATATAATTAATTAATGGAAGGAGTAAAGTATGTAAAACAAAGTTTTATTTAATTTATTAGGTTTTATAATAAGAAAAATTCTTTAATAGATTTTTTCTTAAAAAGGAGCTCTTTACTCGGGCTCTGATCATTCTAAAAAAAAAAGCTAGCTAGCGGACAAAACCAAAACTGTATGATATAGATAAACAAAAAACTCCCACTGTCCACGTCAGTCTGTCATTGGAGTCTAGTATCAGGAGAACAGAACAATAAAGTAGTTATAATAAGGGTTTGAATTTCACTAGAGAAGCTTTTTTTCAAATCACAACACACTGAGCCAGTCGAGGCACACACACACCTTTAGTGTTTTAAGGGGAGGTCTCTTTCATTTCTAATAACAATGTTATTTTTTTAAAGATAATTAATATCAACCATGGATTTAAAAATATTTATTTTTATTTCTCAAATATTTTTTTTGTCACATCTTTTTGATCTTCCCCCAACCTCCCCCGCGCGCGGCACACTGTTGATTCTTTGCATCACACCGGTCGAGAAACGCTACATTAATCATATTTTAAGTTCTAACCACGACTTTATTTGAAATGTACGGATTAATTAACATAAATTTTAAAACAAAACTAAATAAATTTAAGAATTGGATTAATAATTATGACAAGGAACGCAATCATGCTATATTTGAAGGTATTATATATAGGCCTATACATTCTATTTTTAGATAGTATTTTAGTGACATCGGGATGCTTTTTTTTTATATTAAATTTAGAATAATGCTCTTAACTTGAAATGTTTAAAGGTTTTGTTAAAAACTGTTAACCAGGCACATACCTTCACAAATCCATGAATTTTATGTTTTCCAAATTTATTTTCAGGTTGGGTGTTTCCATAAATGTACAATACTCTGTCTTCTGCACTTTAGTAATGATTATAATGATCACAGTAATACAAATGATAATTAGTGGGGGTGGGGGGGGGAGATTATCCGTTTGAGAACGTTTTACTAACCATTAGCGACGAATTTTAGGTTATTATAAGGCGTTCAGTAAATGGTGGATGTTTAATTAGCTGCACAAATCGGGATTGGAAAGAAAATATGAGAAATCTAATATTTAAAAAAACCTCCCTTTGTGCATCAAACCAGAATTGAAACGAGACCTACCGGGTAAACGTCAGGAGTTAATTGAAATCTTTTCGGTTGTGTATTTTTTTATTGCTTGCAGTAAGTAGGCCTAGGTAAACTTTAATCCAATATTGATAGTCAGGATTTAGATTTGTATTCCCCATCCCCCCAAAAAAAACCACAGTTAAAGAGTATTGTTAATTTTATAACCAACAAACACACTTGCATAAATTAGTGGTGTCATTAAACATATATGCATGTAAAAACAAAACAATATTGTGAGTCCGATTGTTTAAGTGATTTTTAATCTGAGCTAAGACAAAAAGGTTTGAATTGAAATAAATATTAATTTTGATAGTGTGTTTGAACTATGAAGTAGCTATTATTATTATTATTATTATTATTATTATTATCATTATTATAAGTTCTGTCTTTCGACAAATCAAGTCCTCCAACAGCAAGCAAGCCGTAGGTAGGTAGGTAGGTATTTGTTAAGAGATGACACGATCGAGATTTGAATCCCATGCCGGCTGCTAAGAGACTGCTCTCCCTCCACACAGATGTGGGTACGTACACCTGTACACTTCCTACTTGACCCCCCCTCCCCCCCCCTCTCAATGGGGATCTTTCTTGTTCTTGAATGAAGGAAGGACAGAAAGAATCGTACGTAATCCATCGTTGTCGTCGTCGTCAATATCGCACACGTCTGCTGTCGTGTAGTGTGGATATGATACTAGAAGAGCATAACATTGAAGGAGGTATGCATTCACATAAAATCGACCTTTCGTACTTTTTATTTGAAATAAAAATATGAGTGGTTATTTAGTTATGTTTAGCTCTCATTCAAATGTATTATTAAAACAAAACATAATTGAGTAAATAGAAATAATAGGCGGTCTAAAAATTGAGATTGAGTAAATAGAAATAATAGGTCTAAAAATTGAATTAGTTAAAAATAGAAACATTTAAGAATATTTCTGGGGATTTATTAATTAATGGTTTTAATACTTATAAAATTAATAACTTTTTTTTTTCTTAACATAAGATTCATATTTCCCCAAGTTTTGTTCGAAACGGTAAACACTAAACAGTTAACCAAAATGAAAATATTGTTTAAAAATTGAAATTTTATTTTTATTGTAACGATAGTGTTTGATTCACCCTTTCATATAAAAATTAATCCGTATTATCATTTAGATTCTTATTTCTTAGGATGTAACATGGAAACCATAGTTATCTTTGAAATAAATAGAGGAACAGTTTTTTTATGAACATTAATTTTCACCCACTTCGCACCGCTGCGTCGTGAACCGTTCTAAGAAATAGGTTCTCTTTTGCAAATTTCGGTACCTGTGCAAGAATCCTTGATAGTCTTAAGGTCTTCACCAACTATTTGGTAAAAACATTGACAGTTTAAAAAGCTACGCAACCTATTTTTTATTTATTTATAGGCCAAGTCGTTTGATCAAGATTTGTCACTGTAGATAATAAAATAGTATCAAGACAAATAAAACAATATATACTATTTGTGTAGTAACATGGTATATGTTATAAACATAGACGTAAACAATTATGTTTACATGTTATAAACCTTTCATTCTAAAATAATCCAGCTCATAGGCGTACTGAGGAATAGCATTTTCACTTTTTAAACTATAAAATAAGAAAAATATTTTGTACCTAATGAATAACACCAATAATATAATTATCATTATTAACGGAACTCATTCTGTGATTCATATAAGAAAGATTACCTTCAAACATTGTTTTTAAATTCGTTTAAGGTACTAAGAGTGCAATTAAGAAATTGCTGGCTGGTGTGTTAGATCAGAGTTCGAATTCTAGTCAGGTGCGCTAAAAGTTTTATAGTACCTCCTAAATGGTTTCTCACTATACCTCCACGCAAATGCGAGTACACCTCCTCTAAATCCTACCTGATTTATTTCCCACCCCACCCACCAGGGTAAAAAGGATGTGTGGCTCAACACACACAATTTTTGATGTGGTGGGTGTAAGTAAACACAGATATATAATCTTAAAAAAAAGTTAAGCCATTCTTATTTTAATCGTGAGACTTATTTACTTAATTCATTTTAGGCAAAGAAAGGATTATAAAACAAACAGCTGGTTTAAATAAATAATTATAACTTCTTAGATAATAAATAATTAACTTTATTTATATATTTGCTCTTTTCTCTCTCTCTATCCGGAAGGGCAAGAAAGACGTCGTCGGCGTGTCACGGGTCTGACGTGGTGTGGCTCTAATACTAGGAGACCAGAGCAACGAAGGAGGTGTTTTACAACAGCAGCAGTGGTTGTAATTATTATGATTGTATCAAGCTTTATATTATTTTTAAAACTATTCATGCGGATTAAGAGAAAATTAATTAGTATATCGGTTGGAAAAGTTATCCCCGGTAAAAACCAAAATTTAAAATGTTATGGTTTAAACTCCACGTTTATAACTTGCTTGATATAACAATCAATCCATGAATATTAGTTTTATAATGAATGTATGATTGATTGTTCAAACGATATGTTTGTTTAAAATTAAAGTGTGGATTTTATTTAACTTTTGATTCAGAAACTTTACTTTAAAAATACATAATAATAAAATAATTATTTTATTTGAAAAAGCTATATAATATATTAATTATATTCAATCTGCATTTTCTGAACACACTGATTTATAACAAATATTACTTGAGCAGACAAAATAAGTAAGTATAAAGCAAATCCCTCGGTCGACAATAATTATCTGGATTTGCCGAAGCTAAAAATAAAAACTCACCAAATGATTATTAAAATAAGAAAATTCTTGCTTGCTGGTTGGTTGGTGGTGTGTGTATGTTTGTAGTGCATTATTTTATTTTCCATATTACTAGTTTCCGCGTTGTTGTATTAGGAGACCATAGAACTGAAGAGGTTAGCTTGCTTAGTGACTTGCCTTTTTTTTCTTATTCCAACTGTATGTCGCGTCTCGATTACTCTTCTGGCGAAAGTATTAAGAGAACATAAGTATCAAGGAGATGTGTCTCAGCTTTTAAAATAAACACACGTGAAAATGAAATGAAATGGTACTCAATATAGTACTGTGTCTGACAGTGGCGGCTCGTAGCTAAGATTAGTGGGGGTGCTGCTACAGAAAATGTTTAGCCTTTGTTTTAAAATTGTGTAAAATGAAAAAAAACATGTATAAAAAGAAAATTTATACAGGAACTTGATAAAATCTTAAAAAAAAGAGCATTTTTTACTTACTTTAACTTAAATTGTTACAGTTCAAGCTTGATCTATTAATTTAAAAATGAAATCCATTCTTCTTGTTTTAATTTGCGCAAAAAGTTCAATAATGTTCTCTTTGATCTCTGGATGACAATTGAGGAAATTTTTCTCCATTGAAAGTACTGCAAGCGGATTTAGTCTTTCTGTTAAATAAAAGAACCGAAAAAAAAGTGAATCAAATAGAATAGGTGGAAAGCAGAATAATAATCTAACGCTACACTCTTCTACACTTTATCACATTCAAGAATATGGTACACGGTTTTTAAGCTCAACACACGCTGAGTAAAAAAATCTTCCTTCCACCATCAAGCCAGAGCCGGCACTGTGAGAGCAACAGTGCTTTATCTACCTGGCAGTCCCGCCTTCCTCTCCACCCCCTCCTATGTGCGCATGCGTACAACAGTCAAACACCACACCACGTCACTGGCACTGTGAAGCGCACAGTTCCATACAAAGATTTTTGTATCTTTTTCATAAACTGGGGGATGGCTACT
>CABFOV010004576.1:10563-51048 GCA_902141375.1 Timema poppense | reverse complement strand
CCTAATTTTATAAGACCTAAAGGCATAGCTCCTAAACTTTAGGTCTTGTGAAATTAGGTCCACTGCATGTCATCCGGAAATATGGCATATCTAACAGGGAGCGAGTGCAATTAAAGTGTATTTTCCCTTCCACACTTCTCTACTCGCACTCCCTGTTCTTCACAGTTATTTCTTCTCACTACTTCACTTTCTTTTTTTTTATGTGTCTTTGCTACCTTCACTTGTTAATCAGATATGTCAAAGAGTGATACAAGGAAAATCTTTACTTGACCCAGCCCAAGACTTTAAGTTCTCATCAATTACATTATCCTGTTTTACACACATTACACATTTATGTCTTTCACGTTAAATTAATATAACTAGTACAACCAAACTTCACTAAAAGTTGAGTTTTAGTGTACACTTTTTAATGTATTATAAAATTAGTGATAGTCATTAAAAGATGATTAAAAACCTTATTAATTTAAACATGTCCTTAAAAAAATATCAACGTTAAAAGCTAGCCAATTTTAGAATTCCTAGTTTCCTCCATTACACTCTTTGTTAGCGTATGGCATTACTGACCAGTAGGTATATGACATATAGTTTGGTCACATGTATGTAGATTTTTTGCTGTTCTGGTGGCACAGAAATTTTAACAGGGTACACCATAAGAGGTAATCTACAACATTGTACAATGAGATGTGTTGACATTGAATAAGGAGGTGTAAGCAAGTGGGAGTCTTAAACCTAGCTTAAATCTAATTTACCAACCCCTGGTGACCGTTGGAATAATTCCTCTCAACAGGAGAATACCAAAGGTACAAGCCGGAAATCGAACCCGGTATCCTTAGGTGCATAGCCAGGTGCATTGACCTCTACCCTATGGGGCCAGATTCCAATACACTTACGTGATCAACTGGATCGCCCTCCCCTTCATCGCTGATCTCATCACCAAACTCAATATCTTCATCAAACCCGTCTTCAACAAACGTAACAGTTTCGTTGATGCGCACTGAAAAGAAAATAACAACAATGTAACCAAATATTTTTGCAGTAACAAAATAAAAAAAGTACACAGATTATATCATCTATTGGTGTGTGAGTTCATTTTTTAAATTCAAAGTGAAATTGACAGTAGGATTAATTTATGTTACTTTTATTATTACTTTTTAAACCATCCAAAATTAAGTGAGATGTAGTGGAAAGGTGTTTAGACAAAAAAAAAAAGGCGAAACATGAGAAAATGCATATATTTTATGTATCAAAATTTATTTTAAGAAACCACATAGGCAATTCAGTCTACCTGTAATGACCCCTTAAACCAAATGACCATCAAAGAGAGTTTAATTTAAATTGTAATCTTAGAAAACATGGTAAACATAATACTGATAACTTTCCCACAGCTATATTTAATTTTTTCTTCCATTTCAAAATCTAACTTTGCTCACTTTCATATTATTCTTTAGTTGCTATAGAAAATATAATTTTTGTTATGATGTGAAATCATAACACCAACCCAAAGTGGTAAATTTAAAGTAGAGGGTGTGGCTATTTGGTTTGTGTTATAATTATATTGCATACTGCATCATTATAGCTCTAAAAAAAATCCCAAATTTAAAAAGGTGTAGTTAGGTTTTTGTTTTTAATCTCTTTTTTTCATGTTTTTAAATCCTTAAAGCTCCAGTGTCCTTAAATATTCAGGGATACAAAGGAACCATTCCTAAAATAAACTTTCGTAGGCCTATGTGGAATAATTTTTTTTATTTACTTACTTAAGTACTAATTACGCTAATAGATTAGGAATGGGGAAGGTTGGATTTAGAGGAAGTGAACCCAAATTTGCATATAATGAGAGTGAAAAACCATTTAGGAAAAAATACACAGTTCAGCTGACTGAGATTCGAACCTCAATCTACCTGTCCTTGGTAGTCTGGCTCTAGACAAAACAAGTGTGTTAGCTAATCACGCCACTGAGGTGGGTGATGTATTGTTCCCAAAATAAAATATGCTAACAACAAAGGTTGGTCTCTGCTGCATCGTGTTTTTCTGGCTGGAAATCCAGCTTGATACAAGGACAGTAGGTTACCAGTGGCCAATACAATCGTGACTTTCTGAATATGTTAAATGGCTGGAAAGAGCCAAAGAAAGATATCGCCTTATAATATAGGCTTACCTGTCTCGGGAAACTCTCCGTAGGTTTTTAGGTTCCTGGCCTCATCAGGGGTGTATTTCAGAATGACATCTGCCTTAGCATCCTGATAGTCTCTAAGGCCAATCAGTATTATGTCACCTTGGTTGATCCACACCTTAAAATTATAACATCTGGCAGTGACAAATTTAGAATGTACAAGAAAGAGACCCTTTCAAAATTTGACTTGCAAATCACCAACTTAAATTTTGAAAGATTATCAAAAAGTTTATTTAAGGTAAAACCTTGACAATTTCAAAAATAAATAATTAAATAAGTTTTCAATGTATTAACTATTAGCTAATATCTGTATATTAGGTGTGTGTGAATATTTGAAAGAAATTAACTGTCGGTTTCATGTCAATTGTGAAATGTTAAAAAAAAACGAAGGTATTCCAGCAAAATTGGTAGGCCCTTTTGTTCTAGTCCATAGAAATTTTCACGTGCTGATAATAATAAGCTAAATCAGAAAGTGAACATTAATACCTCAAACAAATTAAATGAAAATGTATATTCAATTTGGTCTATACTTCAAATTTAAAAAAAGGCTCCCAATATTATAGTTTATTTATATTTGGAATAATGCAGGTTGATTGAAGCAAGTGTAGTGAAACTTTAAGTACCGTATTTTTGTTACATTGGCAGTGCATTTGGCTGTAAATTGGATGGCAAAAGCAATGAAAATTAAGATATAGAAACAGCAATGACGGTGTATAAGGCCAGAATTCAAACCTGACCTAATGTTCTAGAGTTGAGCATACAAGTTTAAATTGCTGCTACTGATCCAGCCCTAACAGTTATGAAATAAAAACCTAGTTTGTCACATAATATACCCTGGTATTTTCTATCCTAAAAGACATACGTAACTATGTTACATTACACTCAGGGTTGCCAATATTTTCCAGAAGAAATTTCCATTTTTCCAGCCTATATTGAAGAAATGGGTAGTGTATTTTTTCATTTTTCATCATGAATAGTGTGAAGTCATGTAACTTATTTTTAAAACAGGATTATTTAAAATAGATGGGTAACTATATCTTCTGTCGCTTCACAGCCCTTGTTTAAGGGATAAGACATCTTTGAACCAGATCCAAAGACCTACCATTTTGAGATTTCAATTAAGTGTCCCAAATTTACAAACATTTCATTATTTTTATTTGATTTCCCAACATTCCCCGTGTTTTCCTGATTTTTTCCCCAAAAACACAAAAGAAAATCTTGTGTTTTCCTGGTGCGTGGCAACTCTGACACTAAAACAACTGTTGTGATTTTAAAGTTTTTGGCCATCAAGAATTATTTTAAACTAAACTTATAAATAAATCACAATTTTAGCCGATTAAAGATACACATAGTCTTATATCTACTTGCCTTCTTTCTCAGTTTCCCACGAATGTGACACAAGCGCTTCACTCCGTCGAAACACATGGCTTCTAGTCGGCCATTTCCCAACATCTTGGTTACCTGGGCATATTCTGAAATATATATAACCCAAACTTCAGGTGAATAATTATTTCAGGTAATTTACCTTCACATCTAAAATTGTATCAGTAGTTTTAACGAGGCCTGTTTGGGATCCAGAACTTCGAGAAACATTTTTGGGAAATGGATGTTCCCGAAACTCAGGTGGGAAAAATCAATATTAAAAGCTTAACATTAAGGTCTGCCAATCAATGAGACGTTTGAATGTGATGTTCATTAACAATATTATTAATTTACTAAAATTAAACTAACCTTATCTTCCTTTAATTAGATGGTTATTCAAAATTTCAGCCGCTTTTATTTTACAGCTACCTAGTCAACACAATTATTGGGCAACAATATTTTATTGTATAGGCAGTTATTAAAATTCACAGGAATTTTTAATTTAATAACTATTTAGCAATATAATCTACATTTTGAATTTATTTATAGTCATACTAAGAATCATATGATCAACATGTTTCCAGCCTGTGGCTTGGTCAGTTTAGTAAAATACCCCCATCTTACTTTCTATCTTTCCACTATTATTTATTTCTTGGCCTCCTTTGTGGTCTGTTTCCTACATACTTCATTGCCATCATTTTCTTTGTCAGTCTTTCCTCCTCCATCTTCATTACACGACCATACCATCTCAGTATTGCTTCCTCTAAATTAGTTTATATTCTCCCAATAGCCCAACTCTTTCCCGGATAGCTTAATGTATAATCTAATTTCTCCATGTGACAGATAAAATGCTATTCACAAACTTCAGTTCAATGGCCTCTAGTCTTTCTTAAATCCGTTATCCATGTTTCTGCTGCGTATGTGACAATGGGTACAAAGTACGCCCTCTACAACATTTCCTTACACTTCAAGGGCACTTCTCTGCTCCAAAGCAGGTCTCTAACCCACCTAAATAACAACTTCCTCTGCTGATCTCCTCTACTTCCACCTTTCTCCTCGATCACACTTCCAAGATATTTTAAGTTCTGTACTTTTCTCAGCTCCACCACAACCAACTTTATAGCTTTACTAAGCCTTATCCTTTTCCTTGTCATAACCATCCATAACTTTACACTTCGCCGTGCTCGTTTTCATCTTCCTCATTCCATTCCGGTAACTGTTCCTGTACTTCTTCTTCCTTCTTCCCCCATACCATCAAGTCATCAGCAAACATCAAGGCCTTCATTCTTTCCTCGCAGAGCTTTCCTGCACCTTTATTCACGAGCATTTGCATTACCATTACAAATAGTAGTGGGGAGAGGACACTCCCCTGATTCATTCCATTTTTATTTAGAACCACTGCGTCCTCCCACTTTCCGTCTAAACACAACTCCTGTTATACTCATGCATGCTTTTCACTCCCATTACAACTCCTCCTACTCCCCTCAAACTCTCGCGAGTACCTAGCACCAAAGTAAGGAGGGGATAATATGGCTATAGACAGACTGTATTATGAATTGGGTTTAAAAGGAAATCATACAGCAAGCATTGATCAAGATTAAAAATTATTTTGTACTAGTAGAATGACCCGGCAATGCGTGGTTATCCCAGCAACACTTGAAACAGTAAAAAAAGAAATAAAACTTCTTTTATTTATATCTTCCAACCAAGTTTTTAATATATAAAAAAATCTAATCAAACTAATTTTAAAACTTTAGTCCTCTGCGTGTGGTAGATATTGTTCAATGCTCATGAGGTGACAGAGAGACAAACTCTTGACTTCATTAACAAAGATATAAAAAAAATGTAATCAAAATTTACCAAAATGTGGGGCTAAATAAAGTCCAAACCTTTTTTCAAGCCTCAAAATACCGCTCTAAAGCGGTAGACCAAGGCTACTATCTTTAATACCTTTGTTTACGTAAAAAAATGTAGCCTAAGTTGACACTAGCTTGACTATTATCTTCTTTTTTTTACTGTACTTTATGAAAAACCACAGTTGGTCTAGGATAAGATATAAACATATGCCCTAATTGACAGCTTGTCAATCGTACTTTAATTCAATCCTCACCTTGACCATCCTCCTTGAAGACCAGTTCTCTTTTCTCGGTTTCGTTTTCATTCTTTCCTCTCCTACGATTCTTACCTCCCTTTCCTATAAAAGAGAGTTCAAATTAGATTAAAATGCAAAAGAGCACTTAATTTGGAAAATGAGTTTATGATGATAAAAAATCTTCCAAACAGCATAAAAAATATATATACACACACATTTGAACTAGGCCTATTTCACATACTACATCAATATTTGTATTTGTATCAATATTTTGATGAATGGTTTCTTGTATTAAACAATAATTAGAGCTAATAAATTAGCAAACCAAATAAAACACCTCATTCCCACTACAAACTGTTAGTTAAAAGTATCATCCAAACTATCTGTGACAAAATTTTAGAAACACAGCTAGAACCGATTCTAAATAAAGTTTGTAATATCACCCATCCCAACATAACTAAATCTTTGATTGTTATTATTATTATTAACACCGCGTCTTACTGCCCGTTCGGGCTATACGCAATCTTTGATTGTAATTAATAACTTACATATAAGCAAATTAAATTATAAAGCTATAAACTAAAAAGTGTTTTACTTTCTTTTAGTTTTTTAAGTTGCCCCTACTGTAACTCTAAGCTTAGTTTTTTTTTAAATTTTTAAACATTATTGTAAGCATGTATGAGACTTGATTACACAACAAACCCATAATAACGTTATGTCAAGTAGAGATGTACCGATACAGATATTTCATATACCTATTTAACACCGACCAAGTTAAACTTTTGTAACAGTTTCAAGTTCCTGATAGGCTTACTGTTCCACTATCAATATGGCTTGACTATGATATCAGAATGGAGAAACTAATTTTCACCTTGAATTTTGCCAAAACTTTTTCTCTTTATTTAAAAAGTTTTGACAAAATTCCAGGACACCCTTGACAGATATTCAAGATCTTTTGATATTAGCATGCGCAGAAAAATAAACTCTTATGTTGCTACTGGAGAAATATTTTATTTATTTTGGCCAAAAAATTTCAATTCTGTAAAACTGTGAAAAATACTCACGCTCCCTTCGGTCGCACCTTAAGTCAATTTTTTGAACATATTGTTTGTTTGCTAAATATTTTGTGAGCTATATAAAATCAGTCAATCGGTAGATTGCTGACCCTTGCCTTAAATCATTTGATCACCAAGTGGGTCCCTTTAATGTCACTCATCAACGTAACAATTTATTGTGAGAATATATTACATACTGTGCTTGTATTGTGGAAATAATGTTTTATACTACGAAAGCATTTCCCTTCAAAAGTCATTTGTGACTCCCCAAACCAACTCTATGCTAGGTCTATATAATAGATAAGTAAGGTTGCACAGGACCTGATCTCAGCACTGTGACAGGAGCACAAAGCACCCACTTCCTTTCTACTGTACAACTGCTCCAAAAATCTCCGGAGTATAAAGGAACAAGGTTTCCCCAGACCTATTACAGCGGTCTGTGCCAGAGACGAGGAGCAAGGTTACTTTGGACCTGTTCCAGCGCTGCCTGTGACAGAACGACGAGGAACAAGTTTGCTCCGGACCTGTTACAGCGTATATTTGATCCATGGACCAGTGACAAAAAGGAACAGCTCCTTTCGTCTGTCAGGAAAAGGTTGTGAGTGTGATGTCAGAAGAGCAGGTTGTTATTTCACAACCCATCCCTAATCCACCAGTATCAATATCGGCAACGATTGACAAACTATACCGGTCCCACACCACTCCACAGCGAGACTATTTTCAATGTAAAAGTTCCTTGTTCCCTTAGTATCAACACATCCATAATGTCAAGTAGGCCCTATTAATGTGTATGGTTAAAAGTGATGTTTGCTAGGTGGTTGTTTTTTATTAAAAAAATGACTCTCCCAAAATAGTGTAAAAATGTACTAGAGCAAATTCATATATTACATTTAAAAGCTGGCAAATCAAAATAGGATGGTTTCCAGCTGTTAGAATTATAATAGTTAGATGGATCTATCAAACTAAGAAGCTACAAGTATTCTAATAGTACCATGATATAAAATAAACGCAATGAGTGTTGACCATCACATTATGGAACTGATAGAAAATATTTTAATCTACTTATATTTATAAATTAAAGAACTGTCATATTGTCTGCATTATAAACTATGGCAGCCATATTTTTCATGTGCTTTCAAATTGAACGATAAACGTAGACGGTGTGACGCGTGTTCGTGTTATGAGTGGGTCATATATGAAATTACATACCTTTATTCTTCGGCATTCTGGTTTAATATTATATGTAAGCAAAAAGTTAGCCTGGAAAAGTAGATTTCCCTTGAAAACTGAGCGAAAATTTTTGTTGCATCACCAAAGAGTGTAGGAAACGATGTGAAAGATGTTTAAATGAAAAATGTTTTAATACATCTGTGAGAAGAAGGAATTAAATTATTGCTAATATAAATATTTTTAATTTTTCATAGGTGTATGTAAATTTGTAAATAATTACATTTAAAGATATAAAACTAAATTTAAATACAATAGATTTTATGTTGACTTTATAAACAGGAAATAGAAAAGAGTACCAACAGTATAAACACACATTTACTTTAGTGTAACTAATTAATAAGTGAACCAAAGCTCCTATATTAGATTAATATCTCTTGATAAAGAAAAAACAATTATTAACCCTAAAAATTTCTCTCTCGTGTATTACAATTGAACTTTACAGAATATTGAGAGCTAGAGACGATATATAATTAATTATCAGAAATACGCACAATATCGTATACAGAGGAAAATAAATACATTAAATCACTTCACTAAACAGGTTTTTATTAATATTGTCAAATAACAAAATTTGTATAGTTACCGTATGTTTAGTAAATAATTATTGAGTTATAATTATTTGTTTTCCTTTTTTCAATGGCACTGAAGATATTTTCTTCAATAAGCCAGGAAAACTTGGATTTGATACACTCCTGATACTATTCTCTTGATTTTTGTATGCTTTCAATCCAGGGCTGACCCACATAATCTAACTCAACACGAATTTCGTCTACTAAATAACCGGGAAGAAAAATTTTGTTCGTCTCTACACCAACATATTTATATTTAGAAGGAAATTAAACAGCCACCTATACAAAGTAACGTTGTGTGAGTGTAGTACATTAACTAAATAAAAGTCTGTAATATAATTAACAATGTAATTTAATCATGCCAACTGAAGTAGGGGGCATGTCATAAATAATATGTTCTAATGTTTTAGGAACGTGGCAAACCACACAATGTGAGGACGGAACCTTGTGCATCAAATAAATTTGGTCTTTTATGTATGTGTGCCCAAGACGAAGGTGGATTATTGTACAAATAAATTTACGGGTGCCCTTAACGTCCGAAAACCATGGTGTAACTAATTTTGTAGCACAGACCTCGTGGTACCATTTTACTTTCTGCTAGCATATGGTCTCTCACCATCCGCTCCATTTAACCTGACTTCGGAATTTTACCCTCGGTATAAAATCGCTATATGGTAGCGTGATTTCCTGTACAATGGAAAGTAAATTTACACTAAATGCCAAACTATCTACTCTCTCACTACCCATTATATTCACGTGACTAGGAACCGATCAGTACCCCGATTCGTAGCCCCTAGCTTGTAGAAAGGCGCACTCGTCGAGTACTTGAATTATTAATGGGTGTGATGGAATGCCTGACAAGCCGCTTATAGACTCCAAAGCGCTACGGAAGTCATATAATACCACTGCAAGCTCAGGACGTAAAGATAAGCTATATTTCAATGCCCGCATGATAGCAAATAATTCCGCTGTAGATATTGGCACGTTGAATTGTAGTTTATATGTCAGACCACAATTAATACTACTTGTTGACATTATTTAGTTCTTGAATATGATGAGACATATGTAGTTGTTGTTTTGTTTCTAGCCTATTGTGTTGTTGCGCATGCGCGTTGTTGTCTTCTTTCCTTTTTTAGTATGTGTGTTCAGTTGCGTTTAACAGACTTGTAATGTAATGTTTGTCGTGTCTTTGTTATATCCAAGGTGATTGATTTCGGTAGTTATTAGACAAAAGTAAATCAGTGATGTATTCTCTTTTAATGTCTGATGAAATGATTAACGGTACGATGAAGCGGTAAAAACTGGTTTGCTTGTATTTCAACAGTAATAATTCAACACTACTGTCATAGAAGGCCACACTCATTAAGGCTGACTCCCCTCCATGTAAATATAAGTTTGTATCTATACCTTACTGTATTTAACTTCTGTTCGATCAGAACAGTAACTTTTTTTTACTCCTGAATCAGGAATAGAAAACACCACTGACGTGTTCAAAAATACATCATGTCCCCACCTCCCTGTGACACACTATACATGATATGGAAGAGAAAAAATATACTGACGCAGTTCATCCAAATCCAAACAACTATCCACCAGAGATTAGCATATTTTGTTTAACCAATATTGTTTAGTGTGAACATAATTTGTAAGGATCCGAAGTCTGAGCCACAGATAACTCGAGGTTGAACAATCTTTAGTAAAAAAAAACACGTGTCCACCAACAGACGGCACCTAAGAAATATATGGAGTTACACCGCTTCAATAAGGAGGGAATTGGTTGGTGATATATGATCAGCACCCAAACACAGAACTAAAGCCACACATTGGATCTTATCCAGCTTTGATAGTGTCGATTGTAATGCAGTGGTATATAAAAAGCTCCAATACTCCAATCGAGAACGTATAAGCCCATGGTACATTTGTAACATTGTATATGGGTGGGAGCTCCAAGAGGCATCCGCGAAGACCGCAAAACATTTGAATACATTTAGAGTCAAAAGTGGGCTTCTAACCAATTTGAAAGCAAAGGAAACACTGATTGTAACTTGACAACCCCCTCTGAGAGGTTACAAGATCGAACTTATATTACCACGTCATCCGCAGAATGTAAAGTCGCTATACCAACTGGAAAAGCGCTTTCAATATTATAGGAATAAACTGCATCTATCAAAGGACTGAATATTGATCCCTGAGGTAGGCCCCTTTGTTGAATTCGAGGAGATGATCTAGCTTGTCGTATCTTTACAATATACGATCTATTATGAAATAAATAGCTTAACCAATAACACATTATGTTAGAACACCCCAGGCGAAAAAGTTTATCAAACAACACAAAATGATTGACATTATCGTACGAATCCTGTATATTGAGGAAAAAAGCTGATACATATGAGTTTTGTGATAGAGAAATTAGAAGAGCAGAAACTAATATAGAGAGGCCATTAAGTGTTGAACGTACCTTTTTAAATCAAAATTGCATGGGATTAAGGAGTTCGTTCTTTTCCAGAAATCGTTTCAAACGGGATTTGACTAAGTGTTCCATGATTTTATTAAAACAGGATGAGAGTGCAATAGGCTGATAAGAACTTGTTAGCCCCACGCTTTCACCCGGTTTTAGAATATGAATCAGAAAGTAAATTTTTCATGCAGGTGGTATTACCCCCTCCTCCCATAGAATATTAAATAACTCTAAAAGCGCTCGTCAAGAAATTTGACAATTTTGTCAACATAACATAGGACACATTGTCTGGGCCAACCAGCGTGTGTTGCACTCGATTCAACGCTTCCCTCCTTAATTCACTGCCAGTAAAACATTTATTGAGCTCAGGAACCCCCAAGTTGGGGAATTCTAACGGGAGGCATATAACTGAATCTGGTATTACACTACAAGCGAACGACTCTGCCCATACGTCTAAGTCAAGCGTAGATTTCCCAAAGTTTGAACCAATACCCTTGAACCATTTGATTCTACGCCAAATCTGTGTCAAAGATACCTCGGGGGGAAGAGACTGGCAATATGAACGCCAAGAATCACATTTCGCACGTAGCAAAGTTCACCGTGTAGTAGTGGCCATACGATATTAGCTTTCATAGTTTACCATGTTAAAATTTAGTTTTTAAAGTTTATAATGATAACCTCCTTTGAGCGATCCCTTTAGAACAGTGGTTCCCAACCGGGGGTACGCGTACCCCAGGGGGTACGCGAAAAGAAAACGGTAATGGCGGCCACCAGCTAAAAATAAGAATTAAAAACATATGAAAAAGAATTTTAAAAAGTAGGTAGAGGTTTTTACTAATATTGTCAGTTGTAATATTGGCCTCCATATCATTAAAATCTTCTATGAAAGAGGGGTTGAGTCCGCTAGAAGGAGCGGCCTTGCCTCCTCCCGCCCACGCCGCTGAGAAAGGTTAAGGGGCTGTGTCCGCTGGAAGGATCGGCCTTCCCTCCTGCCCGCGCCCAACCCCTCGCCTACATCCCTCCGCTCAGGATTGGCGCTTTCCTTCCTCGCGGCTCACCCTTCCTCGGTCTTTTAGACTTGATAATTGACGCGTGCCGGGCTGTGCATAAAAACAAAGAATAAATTAGTGTTGTGTTTAACTTTTGTTGTGGTAGTTTGTATTGAGTCGTATGCTTGTTATTGCTATAATAATACGTCAATTTTTCTACCAACTACCTACTAATCACGTGATTTACGCTATGGATCAGTGGCTAAAAACTGGATCTGTGCGGAAGCGGAAGTTGACTGAAACAACAAATGAAGTGCCGTGCACATCATTCGACACTGATTGGACCAACAATACGACACCACAACAGGTACAAGAACCATTGCCAGAGCATGTGAGTAAACAAACTGCAGTTTCTTCTTATTCTTCTTCTTCAGAGGGAATAATAACCAAGAAAAGAAGGTATTTGGACAGCTACATTAATTGCGGGTTTTCATATATAGGAGAAGAGGACTGCCCTAAGCCCCTCTGTGTTGTTTGTGGGGAAGTATTAAGCAACGGTTCAATGAAGCCTTCTTTGCTCACACGCCATTTACATACCAAACATCCCGAGCATAAAGATAAAGATGCCACGTTTTTTCTACGGTTGAAACTTCAGAGTTCTGTAAACGTTAAAAAACATTTTGAATCCACCAAAAGTGATTCATTCAAAGCTACCGAGGCCTCCTACTACATTAGCTATCGTATTGCGAGACGAGGTAAAAACCACACCATTGGTGAAAATTTAATTTCACCGTGCCTCAAAGATGCTGTCAGATGCATGCTTGGAGAGGAAAGTGCTCATAAAATGAGCTTAATACCTCTCTCAAATAACACGGTGTCTCGAAGAATACGGGACATGTCAGACGATGTTGAGAGCACAGTCATAAGTCACGTCAAAGTTTGTGATTTTTTTTCTATTCAAGTCGACGAAAGTACCGACGTTGCGCAATATTCTGTGCTACTTGTAATTGTTAAGTACTTGAAAGACTTAGAATTTGAAGAGAATCTCCTTATTTGTCACCCAATGAAGGGCCGTACGACTGGTAAAGACGTATTTGAAGCAATTGATCACTATTTTGTTGAAAAAGGAATTCAATGGTCAAAATGCGTTGGGCTCACCACAGATGGAGGAAAATCCATGGAAGGTTGCTACTCAGGTCTTCGTGCGCGCGTGGCAGAAGTCGCCCCAAAAATGAAATGGACGCACTGCTGTATTCACAGACAGAGCCTCGCGTCGAAACCTTTGCCTCCAGATTTGAAAAACGTTCTTGATGAAGCGGTCAAGGTTGTCAACTTTATCAAGGCAAATCCTACTAACTCCAGGTTGTTTAAATTACTGTGTGAAGACATGGACATCATTCACAACACTTTACTTTTGCACACCGAAGTTAGGTGGTTGTCCCGGGGTAAAGTCCTGACGCGGCTGTTTGAACTTCGACACGAGGTAGCCCTATTTTTGGAAGAGCATCCTTTTAAAAATCTTGGATCCAGGATTCATGATTTTGAATGGTTACAAAGCCTTGCATACCTGAGTGACATTTTCCACCAGATTAATAAACTCAATCTTTCACTTCAAAAAAATTGTAACATTTTTCAAGTTGTCGACAAAATTGAATCCATGAAAAAAAAAATTGATTTTTGGGCAAAGTGCATTAAAAAAGGACAGCCTGAAGTGTTCGAAACACTTCACGATTTCTTGTCACAAGCCGAGCTAAATTTAACAGTCGGTGATAAGATAATTGAGCACCTGGAAGGATTAAAATCCTCGTTTGAAAAATATTTTTCAAAGCCGGAAATGGGAGATCGGTGGATATCTAATCCTTTCAAAGAAGAGTATTTTGAACTTGCTTCATTGTCGATTCCTGAAAAGGAGAATTTGCTAGAGCTCGCATCAGATACCACTCTGAAGAACCTCTTCAATGGTGGAATGGTGAATCTAGTCAGCTTTTGGACTCGTCGTGGTGACGAATACAGTGAACTTTCTAGAAAAGCAATAATGTTTTTGTTGCCGTTTGCTAGCACGGAGCTTGTTGAACGGGCGTTTTCTTCGTATACTTATATAAAAAATAAATATAGAAGCAAATTAGACGCAGCTCCGGATTTGAGATTGTATTTATCCTCTTTTGAGCCTAATTTTTCAAAACTATGTAACTCAATACAGTCCCAAATATCACATTAATTTTTCATTTTTCCAATCTTTGTGTTAATTTGTTTGCTTACTTCAAAAATAAAAAACTATATGATGGAAAAAATAGACCATTTATTTTAATTCAACATATACCTTTTTGGAGAAATTTTCGGAATCTGTAATAGGTGAAAAAATTAAGGGTGGGGGGTGGAGGGGGATGGCCGGAGGATTTGGGGTAGGGGGTACGCGGAAAGGAACCAAGCCAGCTGGGGGTACGCAGTCTGAAAAAGGTTGGGAACCACTGCTTTAGAACATGACTATGTCCACCACGGGCAACGTTTAACTTTCCGATTACCCCTCTCCCTATGTAAAGTTGGTACTGCCACAACAGCTGAGCTCTGTAGAGAGTTAACAAAGTTGTCACACTGTACTAGAGGATCACGGTCCACCGCTAAATTTTGAACTGTTAACTCCACTTGTGTCGAATATAATTCCCAATTTTCTTTTTTATAGTTGCGTGACCTATATAGAGTAACAGTTTTATAATTATATAGGACTATTGTGCAAAATTAGGGGATGCAAAGGTAATATCTGGGCACGTGTTAGGATACAGAGGTCTGTCAAATCGCTTGAACTTCCTTGTATTTAATACGAGTAAAACAAGAGGAAACACCGCTAACGTTTCATGAATCTTTATCCCGCAACAATATATGTAAGGGGAGTCCCACAACACATGATGCACATTCATGTCCACTCAGATGAAAACTGGGGACGGTAGTCCTCTGACAAATTGTTCCCATAAATTATTATCGAAATTATCTGGTGTAGGGTTGTATAAAGATTTAGCTGAAAAGTAATACCCGCGGAAAATATATTTAGCCTTACAAACTCCCAACGATATTGAAAATTGCCTAATGTTATTTTAACAGATTGAATGTCCAACCTAATTAACAGTGCAACACCAACCACCCGGGCAGATTTATCCGACCTAAAAAATTCTAAATTTATTTATAACAAAATTATCTTGGTACCTGAACCAAGGTTCACTCAACGCTACGAAATGGATATCACGAGAAAAAATTAATTTCTCATGGTCCACTTTTTTGTTCCTTGCCCACGAAAGTCACTATTACTGTACAAGAGGAATGAAACCGGTCATGTTGTACCTATTGAAACGTCATACCTGCAATATTGACAATTCTTTTTCTCTCTCTAACTATTCCTTAATAAATTCTTACGAAAAATCGAAGGGAATATTATGAATAACTCCAATCTAATGTTCAGTAGGACCCACCCTGTCAACTGAGATCTTCAAAATATCCTGCAGTTTCCTATCTGACATAAGACTATTAGCTTCCGTCACATATAACAATTCCTCAACAATTTGGTTTTTCCCAGCCGGAATAATACTAGCTAACTACACTCGTATACTTAGGAAATAATCCCTATTCTATTTACAATGGATGTCAATTCTGAATGTTTAATTCCAATATATTTGAAAAGGTAATTTTGTACGGCCCTGGATTAAAAGACATAAATACATCCTCTATTTTGACTGCTATGCTGTAATCTGAAACAATTGTCCCAATTTGACTCTTCTTGGCATTAGCTACTCTGGGAGCTTTGGCTGACGCCTATCCTATTGGTTTAACAGCAACACACCCTACACTAGATTTTACACCTATGACACTAGTTTGAGAATGTTGTCAAATATTTGAATATAGCTCTTTCATAGCCGAATAAACATCATACTCGTCACTGGAATCCACCGTATTTAACAACACTAACAGACGTCACGTTCTCTAATATAATAGCAACACATGTCCGTCCGCCATTGATGCCAAATATACAATTATATATATCTATCTACTTATATTTTAAGTATAGTCATTTTATTGTTATTCCTAGACACTATGTTGTGAAAATCGATTGAAAGTAATATTTAAATTTAGTTGGGAGCCGTGTCTGTCACACACAAATATTTGTGTTTAGAATTGCGGCAACTGTCACATTCCCTTTTTTCAATGCATTTCTGTCGCAGTTTGCTGTTACAATACAGACGAATATATTTTTTTTAAAGATATTTAAATGACAAAATAGGTAAGTTTTTTGGCGTACCTATAGAAAACGTGACATACCTAATACAATTTATGAAAAAATTCAAGTAAACAAAATGTAATGTAAGTTACTTATATATAACCATTATGGACTAATCCTTTTTAAACAATTTTTATTTAAATGAAAATTAGATTTTTGTTAAAGATTTAGAAAATTGTACTCATCCTATTAGATTTTGATTAGTGTTTTGATAATTTTTTGATCCTATTATTTATTTTCAAAGTCCAAATATTCGGTGGCGTAGTTGGCTAACGCGCTAGTCGTGTTAAGCTCAGCTGCCGAGGTCGGGGAGATCGAGGTTCGAATCTCGGTCGGGTGAACTGGGGGTGGTTTTTCCTAAAGGGTTTTACACTCTCCCTCCACGCAAATGTGGGTTCATTTCCTATAATTCAACCTTCCTAATTCCTAAATAATAATAAAAAAATTAGTTTCAAAATAAAACTTTTTTTATTTTGTAAACACATGCATATGAACACAATTTGTATGACATTATCAACCACTCTTATTTCGTCTAGTTCACTATTTTAGTTTTAATTCTAGAAGCTCTTGTTTGTAAAGAATTTGCAAGTGAATCACAGACACTGCTTCCCCAAAAGCGACACATCCAAACGGTTATGTTTCAACAGTTCATGTTTCAATAATTTGACTGGATACATGAGAGTTGTATCTNCCCCCCCCTCCCCCACACACACAACTCCCATAAGTGTACTAAGGGTAGTTTTTCCTAAATAGTTTTTCCACTATCCTTCCACACAAATGTGGGTACACTTCCTCTAAACTCAACCAGACTCATTCCTAATACATTAGAGTATTTATTACATAGCCGTATAACCCCAATGAGTAGTATAAAAATACTGTGGTATCTCTATTGGATGTGCATGTTTACACTAGATACACAGCAAGCATGATGGAAAATGTCCACTTGGCTCCGCCCAATGATGACGACGACCTCTACTCTGGGTACAATGAGTATCCCTCAGCGTTCAGTACTAAGGACCTACAGCAGGACCAGGTGTTCCAACAAGCGGTCCGCACCAGCTATGGCCGTAGACCCACAGTGAGATATATTTATTCATATTTGCATCCATGTCCCCTTATTACATAGTTAATGAGCAGAGACCTATAGGATCTGGTTACAATCTAGCTTGTCCCTGTAACTTGGTGACAAAGATTCTAAATTATAAACTTTGGTTCTATCCTCGCTTTCCTATTAATTACTAACAGGAGAACATTTGTCTTTCTGTTGTCTAGAAAGATAGTACAGTCCCTGGTGCTAGTGTAGTAGGCCCCCTACTCTTAAGTTTCTTTCTTAGGATAAGTTAGGGTGAGGGTTAATCATTGAATTACATTATTTGTAGAACATGTCAAGAAGGGAGGATAGTGAGTTTACTAACTAGTCTACTGACTGGAGAATTTTAGCTACAGTTTTACTAAACTAACATATTTTTAATCATCAGAGCAGTTTTATGGGTTTTAAAATGTTAAAATTGTCTTTGATACACTACAGTCAACATAATGTTCAGTAATATCTAAAAATGGTTATAGGCGCTATTTCTTTGTTATTTTAAAAATACGTAGATTTTTCTTCAAACACAACCTAAATGTCCTCTTTGGTGTAAGTGGGTAACTTGAACTCTAAGGGTGGTGTGCAAGAACGTATAGTGAATGCTTAGTGGACCAATAGTGTGGTCTGAAGCACACTATCGCTCTACCTTCTAACCTATGATGACACAAGGAAACCCACGCTAGTGTCCACTTAGTCAAGTGCTTTTCAAATTTTCAATGACACGCTGAAGGATTTGAAAAATATATTTATAAAACCTTAATTTTTTTATTAAAACCATTGATCTGAGTAATAATTTTAATAACATATTTTATGTTTCGTTGATTCACATGTTTTGTTTCATAATTTCAAAATAACGTCTTCAGAACCTAAACTTTGTAAAACACATTTATAACTTTTGTATTTATTCTGATTTTTATTAAAATATTAAATATTCAAGAAAAAGTAGTCATTTAATGTACTCGATTTAGAAACATATTGTTAGATTTACATTTTACAAGATCAACTTAAATTTGTTTTAATAGTTGTACTAGTTGACCAGAATAAAAATATAAATGATTTGGGTGGGCCTAGGTTAGTCGGTACGCTGAGTGATTTTTCATCATTACTTCAGCACAACACTAATAAAAGGTTGCCAGCCCCTGGACTAGACTGTCAGTAACAGGGAGATCGAGGGTAGAATCCCAGTTGGGTGTACTGAGGGTTGTTTTCCTAAATAATTTTCCTCTCCCCTTCCACACAAATGCAGGTACACTTCCCCTAAATTCAACCTTCCTCATCCCTAAAACCATTAAGTAAATATGCCTCTAGCCTGAACGGGTAATAAGACACAGTGCTTAGGTAGAAAACTGGTATCACATATAATCTTAGTCAATCTAAACAAAGATTTTTTTAACATTTCAAATGGTTATTTGAAATCTACCTCCGGTTTTATAATGGTTATTTTCTAATCTTACTCGATGGGAAAAACCTTATTAGCAGTTGTATTGTTTCAGATGACATCAAAACCAGGTACAGCCATGAGACTGGGGACATCTTCAGGGGTGAGTGTCATTTTAAACAAGACTGTTACTAAACCTGTAAGGATCTTTGGCGAATAACAAGAATAATATTTAAAGCCATAACGATAAACCATATCTATCCCCTTGCTATACTTATCTCTTAGCGATCTCATCTGTCTTGATAAGCATTTGGATGCCTTCATTTTAATAAAATATTATAGACTGACTTGGAAATAAGAGGAAAGAGGTAAATGAACAAATATACCCCAATTTTATTATGAAATGAAATATCTCACAGCTAAAAAAAAGCTACTAGATCTACTTTCAAACATTCATATGTTGAGTCATGTGATGCACAGCTTTCGCTTAATATAGATACTTTCAATAACTACTAAACAATACCAATAATATATTAAAATTGTATCATTGTTTACCACAAAACATATGTTTGTATTTTCTAAAAGGTGCTCCAAATGTTCATTTGTGATAAAATTGTGATATAGATGGGACACACACAACATGACTTTAGAGGTGCTTAGACAAACAAGCTCACACTATTCATTGCGGCCATTGTTACACTGCTGAATGTTACCAATCAAAGCTACTCGGTCATTCCTATTCAAGCCTTCGACCTAGGTTTCTTTATAATGGAAAGCCTCAGGAGGAATTGTGAAACCCTCAACTTACTTGGGGGTCGGGAGATAAAGTAAATAGGCTTGGAGATAATTCTAATTAGAAGGTTGGGGGATGATTCAAAAGCACATTTGGTTTTAAAAAACTAAATAGGCTATGTCAAAGACTATTGGTGAGACTTGTTAATTGATCTTACTGCTGGGAAATTGCCACTGTGATCTACTCCAATCATAAGCTCTTCAATATTGCTTGCCAATGATAAGGAGGTCAAGGTAGGCCTTTAAATCTCGATCATGTGCACTGAGTGTGGGTATGTCTGTGGTTTCCTCTTCACGCTAACATGGGTGTACGTCACCTAAAACTATCCTGTTCATCCCTACCCCATATAGCAAGAGGTTAGCAATCATGGTTTTAAACTTAAACTCAGGAAAAAAGTATTCCAATCAGTCGACTTTACCCCAGTTAACACTAACTGTATCTTCATATATTGTAATCAGTACCGCGAAGGAACAGGTCTTGGCTCTCGTCATGTGGTGACAGGGTCCCAGGACGGAGTGACCCGCCCCATGACAGCTGTGAGAGGTGCAGGTTATACCTCGCAGCGACCAGGGACATCGTTTGACCCTCTCAATCAATCCAGCACGGGACCCTCACCACAGCTCGAGACACGGAAAGAAGAAATGTGAGTGTGATTCCCACTTGAAGTTGGTCATTCTCCGCAGTAACATAATTTGTATTTGTATCTAAAAACTTTTCGTCTTGAACCCTGAATCCAAAGAGAGTACCAAGTAGATGGTTGCAGGCATTAATGTCTAGCTCTATAACAGTGGTATTCAACCCTTTTTGTTTGTGAATCCCCAGATATAATTTATTTTCAACTTTGTACCCTCAAAGTTGTTGATGCATAATGCAAGTTACACATATTATATATGTACAGAAGTCTGCATTTAAAATAAATAAAATAAGCTACATCCAAAATAATGTATTAAATAATAAGTTTTAAACTCTATATACACACACGCAATTTTATATTCCCCCTAAGATGTCTCCACCAGGAGTAAGCATACCCCAGGTCGATATATATATATATATATATATATACACACTAAATTTTATAGAACCCCTAAGATGTATCCCTCAGGGGTCTGATTATCCTAGGTTGAATATCACTGATCCATAACATAGTTTTATATCATATAAATGGTTTGTAAATTTATTATGCCTGTGCAGTATCCATTGTGTGAGGCTGATAAAAAACTAAACTATGGAAAAGGTAATTAAAAGTGTTCATCAAAACAGGCCCAACTCTGCTTCCTGTTTGCATCTGTGTTTGTGTGTGTGCACGTAATTTAGGGGTAAAGAAAAGAGCTACAGTATGTCAGAAATGTGTGCAGTGCATTAGTATTTGAATGAATTCTCGAAATTTTCCAAATGTCCCCCACTGTCACAATGGAGGACAAAACGTCAAAGTTCTCGTTAATAACTACAGTATGTCCCTTTTATGTCGGAATAAAGATTTATGCACAGTGCTTATCTGTGAAGCCATTCTAAAATAGTCAAAAACGACCTTTTCAACGCAGTTTCTATCCAATAATATTTCAACAAGGTTCAGTATTAGGAACGTCTACTGGTGCAGGAGGGAGTGAAGATGTGACTGGACAACTAAGGAAAACATCTGCTTAAAGAGGAATGTTACTTACACCTTCAAGAAAACAACAATTTTGTTAGAAATTTTTCTCTTTTACACTTATCTCTTTGGTAGAGCCACTAGCCATACTTTTATTGTCTATTTAAAAATATTATGAATCTGGCTGTCAACTTTCTGAACATGTTCCATTATTTATATTGATACATAACGCTTCAATTGCCTGCTCTAGCAATCTATACTGTTCCCATTTTATTAATATCTTAATTAGGATTTTCTATATCGGTTCATTGTTCATTTAATGGAATTATTCTGTTTGATTTTCTCTAAAACATGTTTTTACACCATAATAATGTTAAAATATGAAGACATTAAAAATCCATTCCATTTTTTATAGGTAGCTTTTTTTTTTTGGTCTCCACTTACCACCGGCCATTTTTGTTGTTGAATTCACAGCCCAAAAGAGAAAATTAAAAAGCTGGAGCTCCGAATCATGGAATTGATTGAGGAGTCGTGTCTCTCCGCCAGCCGTGGGGAGTTCAAGGTGGCTCTAGACCGTGCCAAGGAGGTCTCTTCCAAGGAGCGAGCCCTTATCCGACTTCAGGAGCAGGCCGAGCTCAGCGATACTCACAATCTTGACCTCACCTTTGCCGTGAGTGCATCTATACTTTAAATCTCACTTTGGATGTGTTAAGACCTTCATATTGAACTCACCCCCTGTGTATCCCAGCCACAAACATAAGTATATGCATTGTCTTGTGACACCTTAAGTATGAGTAGAATATATACTTGTTCTAAATTAAACCTTCCTCATCCATGATAAATTAGCTTAAATTAGTACATGCGCGTATAACCCGAACAGGTAGTAGGACACAGAGCTAAAAATTTTTAGAAGAAGGGTAGTAGGGCATGTAAACCTTGGACCTGGGGAAGTGGTACCTAATTGGTCAAGATACGTTTTTAGAATCCTGTGTTGGGTTTGTTCTAATGCATTCATTTTGCTGGAAGCCATACTTGAGTATGTCTCAAAAAAAATGGCAAATTTTGAAATGTAGCTTTTGGAGGAAGATTATATTGATAGGAAGCGTAACCAGCTGACAGCATTTGCATGGAAGTAGGGCGGAAAATCATTTAGGGAAAAAAAAAATCTTCAGTACACCCGACCGAGATTCGAATCTCATTCTCCCCATCTTCAGCAGGATAGTCTAATTCGAGAGTGACGCCTCAAACCACTTGGGCACTGAAGCGGATATATATCTTATGTTCTATGGACCTAAGTAGCCTGATGATTCTAGGGGTGGTGATTACATGCCTTTTGATACCATTTACTGCAGGAAATTTGTTGATATAATTTAAATGCATTTGCAAACTAAGACGGTGTCTGAACCGGACAGTAGACAAATAGAAGAGCTGGGGGCCAGGCGTACCAACTCCACAGCCTTTTAGCTAACACCTTTTTAAACATTTAAAATACTATGTATGAAATAAAATTAAGTAAAATATACTATGTAATTAAATAAATATGATAGCATTGTAGAAAAATAAAGCACAAATAAAAGTAAAAACACTAACACATATTATTTACACACACCTCAATATTTCGATGAGATCATTTCAATAATAATTTAAAATATGTACATTTGATTGTAAGTTTAATTTTCTAATAAGATAAATAGTAAAATCAAATGATAACAGCTTTTTAAGTATTTAAGCACAGAAAAAGTTTAATTCTTCATCTTGATCTCTAGCTACTTAGTATCCTAAAGATTTGCATGATTAATAGTTGTGTGACAACTTAAAACCTCCTGTTGTATTCTCTCAGGTGTTGTTCAACCTGGCGAACCAATACGCTAACAACGATATGCTAACAGAGGCCCTCAACACCTACCAAGTGGTCACCAAAAACCGTATGTTTAGCAATGCTAACAGGCTCAAGGTTAACATGGGCAACATATACTTCAGGTTGGGGGAGTTCCCCAAAGCCGTCAAGATGTACCGCATGGCTTTGGATCAAGTTCCCAATACACACAAACATCTTAGGTGAGAATGCGGGTAGGTTTTTCTGTTTATTTGATAAGGATGGGGGGATCGGAGGACCGAACTAGGGACCCAAAATACCATAAAAATGTATTTGTTTAACTTATTCATAGCTGTTTTGTAGACTTGCGCTTTTTTTTATAACAGTAAAAATCCTGGCTTCCTATCCTATTTGAAAAAAAAAAAATCAAATCCAATCATCTGATATAGGTTTTTTTCCTCCACTGTTTATTTATATGTGTTTTAAAAATGCTTGTTTTCTTATTAAAAAACTATGGGAACAAATTGTAGAGCACAAACTCAGGATTTTTCCATCAAAGTCTAGTATTAGGAATGAATTTCTAATCAAGCTCATGAGTTTGAGTTTAAGTAAATTTGTAATGTTAACACTTAACTATAACCTACCCTACCTAATGAAAATGAGGGGTGGGGGGTGTTTCTAGAGTATTATTGCACTTTGCATTCAATTGAGCCATTTTAGTGAAAATAAAATATCAAAATCAACCATTTTATAACAACTACTCATTTAAAATCAAATTATAAATAGTCACACTTATAAAAAAATATATATATTGAATTTTTTTAAATGAGGATTTTTCTCTTTATGTAATCCTGAATATTCATAAACATTTTCTTTATTTTATCTTTCATATAATTGATTGTAATTGAAAATTTTTACCGTCGAATAACTTAATTTGTACATTTATTCCAGGGTGAAGATAATGCACAATATCGGAATCTTGTTTGTAAAGATGGGTCAGTTTGGGGATGCTTGTTCCAGTTTTGAGTACATCATGCAGGAAAAGCCAGACTTTATGAGTGGTTAGTTATTATTATTATTATTATTATTATTATCATCATCATCATCATCATCATCATCATCATCATCATCATCATCATCATCATCACCGCATCTTACTACCTGTTCGGGTTATACACACTTACGCTAATGTGTAATGGTGATACTGGAGTAGAAATGTGGTTTTTTTAGTGTTGTATCTAAACAATTTCTACTCCAGTATCACCTAGGTAAGTGTGCTGGCTATCCCTCCTAATTTATTATTATTATTATTAGCACCTCATCTTACTAGCCGTTCGGGTTATACACACTTACGCTAATGTGAAAATGGTAGGGTGATTGTGATATGAAATGGAGGACCTACAGTTTAACGTGGAATCCGAACCACGGTGGAGGCCTGGCTTTCCCCCCATTCACAAGATGTCTTGTCAGAGGTGAAGGAAGGGTTTGGTAATCAGATAAATCTGTGCCGGGACCGAGGATTGAACCCCGGCCGCCAGCACAGAAGTCTGACACCTTACCCCTATACCGCCAAGTCACCCCCCCTCCTAATTTAAACCACGATTTAGCCTAGTGCTCTATAACACTTAACTGAATGTATGAATGTTATAATGATTGGATTATAAGTAAGAAGTTTAACAAATTAGTTACTATTTTAATTTTCTATTAGTCTACTTTCTTTATATTTCCTCTTACATTCATAATTATTCCAAGATTCAAAATCGATAAGATAAATTGTAGATTCAGATTTGTAAAATAGTGGATTCCACCCAATTCTAGTAAAACACCTCTCATGAAATTTTGGTGTCCTTTACTTGGATGTGTAATATTTGACTTCAGGACTTCATGTGATCCTGTGCTACTACTCATTGGCTGACAAAGATAAAATGAAGAGAGGCTTCCAAATGTTGCTAGAAGTTCCTCTTAACATTGACGATGAGGACAAGTACCTCGCCACTTCCGTGAGTCACTTTATTTTTTTTACTAGTAACAAACATACTTTTGGGAATACAAAAATACCGAAAATAAAATGTTTCTGCTTTCACGACATTGATTGGTCTACTGTTGGTGTCGCTGCTAGGGACATGTTTGAAATTCTACTTAAATATTTGTTCTGACACCTTAGCTAAGTTTGTAGTGAGTCTATCTACTGAGACAGGGGTTCTGGGTTCAACTGCCAGCATGAATGAAATCATCAGTGAAATCATGGTTTCCCCTTTCACAGTGATGAATTAACAGCTGAGAGCTGGTTGTGTTCATTCTAAATTTAAGGTTGTTTACAAGTTGTGGGCTGATATAATCAGTCTGTTCAAATAGTGCATGTTAAATGCTTCTTTTTTTATTGATTTATATAATTTTAAATAATATATCTACTATCATAAGTTTATTAATCAAAATTCTATTAAAAAAATTTGGAATTGTTATTTCTCAGTCATCATTCTCACACTAGCTTACTTCACAGCCTGTTCTAATGCCATGAATTTTATTACCTAGATAATAGGATGAACCATTGACAAAGTTACAATATTCTTTTAAACTCAAGTTTGGTAGAACCAATTTCCTCCCACACTCCCACAATAGAGGAAGTTGGAGGCATTTTACTAAGTACTCAAACATTTGATGATGAGTATGATGATGACGACTTTAAGTCTGATTCATGGCTTACTTGGGTAACACATTGTTCCCTAACCAATACAGTCTTGTCTCTCGACAACTGACTGCTCATAAGACAGTAATGAAAACCACAGGGGGACCATAAAGTCCCAATCCATACGACTAAACCACTATAGGTACTGTATGTGTTGTCCGTAACAATTCAAGCATGTTTGAAGCCTCCTGTGGAATCTTTGTCTAACTCTGGCAAGCAGGGCAGCATCAACATCAATATTTGCGCAGGTGTGGACGGAAACGGTTAGCAAGAAAGCCCTATGGAATGTGACTTTGTCACTTTGTATGGATATGAGCCGACTAAAGCAGAATTTCACATATTAGACAACAGTACTGGTTGAGAGTTATAGAAATATTGTCCGACTGTTGCTCGTGGCTGGCCAGACCAGCGAGAAAAGTTGGAGAGTTCATGTCTCGACCTCTGACACAGTCCACCGCAACCACAGGAAACAACAGAATAACAAACTGAGTGATACTCTACAATATTTCCTATAAATCTTTAGCAACCATAGCTCCCTACCCCCAATAGCTTAATTAAAATGTGTAGAGCCCAGATGGGTAGTAACATGTAGTAGGGGAAAAAGAATACGGGTAGATACGCTTTATTTCCCCTTCAATTATAGGATGATCCAACAGCCAACCTTATAATGGAGGTGATAAAAAATGACAGTCTTCATAAGTTGGAGCGACAGATGAAGCAAGAGGCTGAGAGGAGCATATTAACAGCTGCCAAACTCATCTCGCCCGTCATAGAAGACTCATTCAGTACAGGTTAGTTGGCTGAGATGGCAGTACACATGAAGAAATATACTTATGTGTGTTTGGTATATTTTATTAATAGTTACACCTTAGCTCATCCGATTATGTCTGCTTACTCAACTAAGATCACTTAAAAATTGAGTTTGTTTCTATTCAATTAAATATAAGTTAAAAATCTGATATTAAAATTGTTTCTTAATACATCACTCATTAGTTTCAAATACAACTGTTTTATCACTATAGGCATCTATATGGGCCATTCATGTTTGTTTTGTTTAATGACTTTGAGAATTTGGAATTTTTAAATCAACTTTTTAAATTCAAACACATACCACCAAGTAATCAACCATATAGGGGTCATTAATTCTATCACACCTTGCAGTCTTCAAAGCTTTTTTTTTTACATAAATAAAATCATAAAAATCAAAAACTTGTGTCTTGGGATTTTTTTCAACTTAAAAGAATTCTTACTAGAAAGTAGGCCTGCATAAAAACACTTAAACTGGCTCAATATGAAAAAATATAGAGATGGGGCGCTTGAATCCTCAAATATTATGGTATTATAGACATTTGAGATGTGCTATAATCTTAAAAAAGTATCTCGAATACAACTATCAAAGACTTGACACACAAAAAATTAAGCAATTAATAAAAGGAATTATTTATAGACTTGTGTAGTTTAGAGAGGAACAAAATCACAAAAAAAAAGGACGAAATTGTGCTAATATTATTAATTTACTTTAAAAAAAAAGTTAAATTTCTTATTTATGATGTAGTAGACATGACAAACAAAATATAATTGGTCAGTGGCACCAAGCCTTGAACATACTTTTTTTTTAAATTAAATTTTATATAGTTTCATTTTTCATTCTGAATAACGTGCAAACAACCCAATTGTGTTGGATATCTTTTTCTGAGTATTGTGTATGTACAGACATGCAAACAGAGATAAAATCATCTCTCAGTCCATACAGCATTTCAAGCAACATCCGGTGCAGGTATTTTGGGAATAGGCACATCTTTTTAAGGCGCTTATAATTGAAATATACTGTACAATATTAAAATCAACAGTTTTATACACTCGATTTGTGGATCCAAATTACTGTACTATAATACAGTATATACTGTAATTACATTTAAACCCGGGCCGGATAGTCGCGAGTCTACTGTAACTAACAAAACTAAGTAATTTTCACTTGAGCAGAATTTATTTTAATCTTAGCTCGAGAGAATGCATTGTATCCACACCTTACTCCATCCAGTGAATTCAGATATTTCTCTTACGCTAAGCAATATATCTCCAGGCTACAACTGGTGTGTGGAGACCATCAAAGCATCAAACTACGCACCTCTGGCCAATGACCTTGAGATCAACAAGGCCATAATGTTCCTGAGACAGAAGGACATTGTTCAAGCAGTTGATACACTCAGAATGTTTGAGAAGAAAGAGACCAAAGTCGCCAGCGCGGCAGCTACTAACCTCGCCTTCATAAATTACTTGGTGGGTAGATGAACAATCCGGAGTTAATTTCATCCGCCAACAAACCTTTGGTAGCTCAAAAAATATTTGTCTCTTTTCTTTAGGCTAAGACTCGCTTTCGTGAGTCACATGGTTTATGATGTAACACTTGCAATAAACTGGCTTGCTGATGGCAAGGTGGTCAGGATTTGAATTTTGGTCCTGTGTATTGAGGGTGTTTTTCCCTCAATGATTTTACACTCTTCTCCTATGTAAACACAAAGAAGAAGAAAGTACATAGTACACAAACAATGGATTACTCTATTTTGAATTATTTTTTTCTCAAATTCAAAATGGAGTAATCCATTGTTTGTGTACTATGTACTTTCTTCTTCTTTGTGTTTGATAAAGACAACCATGCTGAAATATTATGATATTTGTGTTAAAATGTGTGTGTGACTACTTCTACTATAGAAGACAGAAGAAAGGAAAGGAAGATGTCACCTTTGTGCATTGGACTCTTCCCACATATTTCCTCTTTCCCTAGGTGGGCTTTCTTCATCAAATTTACTCTTAATAGTTTATTTTTCCTTTTTCTTTAGTTTTATCACTTTCCTTTATTATAAAACAATAAGCAGGATTATGACTCTAAAACAAATTTCACTTGTAAAATTGAAAAAAAAAATACATTTTGTTAGGGATTCGAGCCTCGAATCAGAGATTATCTCGAATATCCCTAAGGATTTGAGGGACCAATCTCTATATTTTATGCTTATAACCCGAACGGGTAGTAAGACGCGGTGCTAATAATAATAATAATAATCTATATTTTAGTCAACATTATAACTCTTTTGATAACTATAATGGCCACTTTGAAGAAATGGAAGTTTCATCTAGCTTTAATGTTGTTGTTTTTATCAGCAAGGAGACATAGAACAGGCAGAGAAGTATTCCGAATTAGCCCGGGAGTCTGATAGCTACAACTCCGCAGCATTTGTTAACCTGGGCAACTGTAGTCTCTCTAAGGGTGACCTTGAGAAGGGGAAGGAACTGTTTGCTTGTGCTTTGGATAGTGATGCTTCATGTGTTGAAGCGCTCTACAACCTTGGTAACTATTTAATTTTTATGATGGGTTTATCTCTGTTCTATGGCATTAGGAAGAGGAAGTTGACTCATAGAATCTTAATACAGTAATGAGTAAGCTTATATTAAAAAGTTCAAACAAACTCTCACAAATTATGATCATCCAAATAAAAACAAGTTTATAACAAAGCAGGGTGTTAACTGGGTCACGAAAGTCACTAAAGTCATGAAAAGTTACTAATCTCAAAAAAGGTCATGAAAGTCCCTGAAAAGATATGAATTTTCAATAGTTTGGCCATAAAGTCATGAAAATATTTTGGTTTGAATTTCTTGCATATTGTAACAATGTGAACGCATTTAATGTCGAGCCACCTACTACCCATGATGCCATGTGCTAGCCGCAAGTTGCCTGATTATTTTTACCTTGATACCAAGTACAAGGTTAATAATCTTCACCATCTAGTTAAAGTTTAATGTTGCTTATAAGTGCATTATGCCTATATATGCATTATATCATGTTTTACCATTTACTAAAGGAATTTTGTCAAAAACGGTCACGAAAAAGTCACTAATTTTTGTTTCTCCAACTCAGTAGACACCCTGCAAAGTACTATAAAACACGCAACTTTAGATAGGAATAACATTAACCTGTTATACTTTTACCCATTGATAAGCCTGCCTTTTTAAAATGTGCACACAAAATTAAAAACAAAAAAATTAAGTTAGTAATGAAATGTCAACACAAATATTAAGCATAAATATTTAGGCTACATAAATACTAAAAATCTATACAAAAATTAACAGACCTATAAGATATTTAAAAAAGTAGTTTTCTAAACTTAATCAGTAAAACAACTAAACACCCACAACAGAAAAACAAATTGGTAGTTTGAAAAAAGTAATATAAAGGGCCAGCTTCATAGTCAGATTGGGTACGCCTCAAGTGTTGCACTGTACTAAGTACAAGATGACATTCTGGTTTAGGTAATTGTTGTCTTGTATTTAGTAAAGCCTGAGGTGTACTAAGTCTGATTATGTAACTGGCTCAAAGACTACATAGTTTCTATTAGAGTTGGATCGAATCTACTATTTTATCTCAATCTTTAGTAATAAATGAACATAAGAGGAAATACAAATAGTAACAAAATGTTAAAATTCTTTCTTTTAATCTATTCATTTTAACATTCTTACATTCATCTTGGTGTTAAATTACTCATCTGGAGCTTGTTTGATAAGTTAATGCTATAACTATAATTGGTTCTGAACCACATATAAACAGTATTAGAGCTCTAAAACAAATCTCACTTGAAAAATCGGGATTTTTTTTAAAAAGGATTTATGTCTCAAATCCTTGAATCTCGAATATTCATAAGGATTGTTTTGAAAACTCCTATTTCTGACTTGGGATTTAAACAAAATATTAATTTCATGTACACAGAAATTATTAGCTTACACTTTTGTTTATTAATCATAAGTAAACATAAGAATTAACCATTTACTTGTCAAACATTGTACCATTCCTGATTACAATGACAGTTTTTGCTTCACTTATATTTATGTTGTGTTGAGAATTTGGGTTTAAAAAATATCTGTGTTTTTATTTGTTATTTATTGAACAGGTTTGGTTAACAAGCAACTGGGACTTCTGGAGGAAGCTCTTGAATGTTTCTTGAAGTTACAAGCCATTGTCAAACATCATCCTCAGGTTCTCTATCAGGTAGCCAGTCTGTACGAGGCCATAGGAGATGTTGACCAGGCAACTGAGTGGTGGGTACAGGTGCACAACTGAAGTAGTAGATACAGTAGCCCCGTGGCTTCTTTGGTGCTGACTGACCAACTCACAGCTGACTTCTGACAGTCAACATTTAGGTTTATACATAAATTTTGAATGTCAGAAGTGACAGATGCTAAACATGTGTTTTTGCAGATCATATGGTTCGGCGTAGGGAAACATAATTTGGTCTGGTAACTTTTCAAAGCCTTCAGCTGTGAGCTATCAGTTGGCACCAAATAAGCCATGGGACTACTGTAGGTGATGTAGGAAATGCAAGAAAAGGCAAGTGTTTTTGCAGTTTTTATATAAAAATATTTTTTTGGGGACAAATAAAAATAAAATATGTATTGCTTCACTACAAATTTAGAGTTTAATTTTCTTCACATGGTGATATCAACAAATCTTGAATGTTTGTCATGAGCATAGCGGCATTAGATGACAAACTTTTTAAATGAAGTAAAGAGCTTTCAATAAATTACAGCACACGATTGACTGTTATTTTCACCATGTGAAGAAAATTAAACTCTGTTTGTACTGAAGCAATATTTGATTTCTTTTGATCTTATATCACATCCCTTAGATCCCTACCCTTAAGCTGCTATAGCTTAAAGATTAAAGTTTATTTATAACTTTGAAATTTACTGGTTTATTTAACTTAAAACTTTATTTTAAGTTAGTAATACAAGCAATTAAAGGTAAACCCATCAAGGAGATTAAAGTAATAGTTATTAATATAATTGTATATTAGTTATTCAAAATTAGTAAGCTTCATTTAAATGAAATTGAGCTAATTAAGAAGGCAGAGTAACAAATTTGTAGATAATAGCATAACGTAATTAAAGTACATATTACCATAATAGTTAAGACTAATTTTGGATTTTGAAATCTTAGTTATTTAATATGACCATTTAGGTAAAGATCTTAAAGATAATATATTAATACATTTCTCTAATTTGTTTTGGTATGGATTGATTAGATTTGATGTAAACAACAGAACTGAAATAAACAATTTTTTAAAGGGTCCTGCCGGTTGAAACTTTCTAACATATGGAATCCTCAACAATAATTTTAATACTGTCTAGAACGTGATTTATTTCTTAAAGTTTTTTAACCTATGTTCTTATCACTGTAAAATTATTAATGTTTTTGTAATTTTAAAGATTTTTTTTTCTTATTTCAATAAACCCTAGTCGATATTAAAAAGCTTTTCAAGATGATCACTCAATCTCGGTTTGAATTAAATAATCTTGAGTCCACAGGCCTTTAATACCAAGATGTATTTGTTGCCTCTATTTTGATACATTTTAATTATATACATAATATTATTTTTTAATGTTTAGGTACCACCAATTGCTCGGTATAGTACCCACAGACCCTGGTATATTGCAGAAGATGGGGGAAATGTTTGATGGAGAAGGTGATAAGCAACAAGCTTATCAGTATCACTACGATGTAAGTAAACATCAATAAATCAAGTACTAGTATCCAAACTTTTATTCTTAGGCAATGGTTTGGAAAAAACTCACTATACTAAAAAATAAAAAATAAAAAATAAACTCTGGCATGAGCCCACAAGCGAGCTTTACCGACCAATCTGCTAATGTCATTAGCAATGATAGTCCCATCATTTGCGAATAGAGAATATCATGTGTAAATATCTGGTTTGAAATAAGGACTTCCAGCAAGGGCTTCATACCAATTTCGGCGTATAGCTTTCACTGCCACAGAGAGAGTTCTTAGATTCACAACTATAATCTGTTGTTGGCTGGTCAGCCAAGCTGACTGGCAACACCTGGTTTTCTTTTCTTCTTATAATTGTTCCTGTTTTTATTCCCTGATATTATTTCTTTCAGTCATTCCGACATTTTCCGTCCAACATGTCTGTGCTGGACTGGCTCGGGACCCACTATATAGAAACTCAGGTTCCAAGTAAAGCTATCCCGTATTTTGAAAGGGCAGCCCTATCACAACCAGGAGAGGTCAAATGGCAATTGATGGTTGCCTCATGCCACCGGCGCACCGGTGACTACCACCGTGCCTTGACCACCTTTCAAGATATACATCGGCGATTTCCTGACAACATCGAGTGTGAGTTTCTTCATGTTGTCTCGGTAAAGTTATCTTAATTTGACAAATACTTTTTTAGTAAGATAATTAAAAGTAGACCAATGGTAGAGAAGAGAAGAAAGACCGCAAGGGGGAAGAACCAACTGGTTTAGATGATTTAAATTTGCTAGTTCTTTGTTTTTTGGTCCCTTTTGTGTTTGACTTAACCCAAAATACCAAGGTATTGATTAATTTTGTGTTTTAAATTATGTTTGTGTAAATATTGGGCATTAGACTTGACACACTAGTCTTTTATTTTAATTCCAACAAAATGATTGATTATTCGATTAATAGGTTCATTATAGAATCTTTAGTTGTAATCTTAAAATGCTCTAATCTAGTTAGTTTGCGAATTTTACATTTTTATAGCCTAATTAGTTAACTTTTTTCTGCTACTGCTTAACATTGGTTTGCAGTGATTACATCCTTACCTATTTCTGAAATGTATTGTTGACCTTAAACAATTTTTTATGACGAATTTTTAGGATTGTTACTATGCATGGTTTAATTAATTAATTTCTTGACATAACCTATTTTTTCTTTGAATAAACTATTTCCTTGTTACATTCTTAATTTATATTGCACTATTTGACTAAAGGAGTTGTACGAATTAATCTAGTGCTGTTTTACCAAAGTAGATCTTTAACAATATCTATGATGATTTTTTTTAGAAATTATTATGCATGGTTTAATTGATTAATTTCTTGTTATAGATGTTTTCTCTTTGATAAATTGTTTTGATATTAAGATGTTATTTATATTGTTCCATTTGAATAAAGAAGTTATACTAAGTAATCTATTTGCTGTTCTATCAAAGTACGTTCCTTGCTTTATAAATAAACATTATATTAAAGGAAATTGATAAAACTAAAGAAAAAGGAAAAATAAACTACTAAGAATAAATTTGATGAACAAAGCCCACCTAGGGAAAGAGGAAAAATGTGGGAAGAATCCAATGCACAAAGGTGACATCTTCCTTTCTTCTGTCTTCTCTAGTAGAAGTAGTCACACACACATTTTAACAGAAATAAAATAATATTTTGGCATTGTTGCCTTTATCAAACACAAAGAGGAAGAGAGTACAAATAAACACAAACATGGAATTACTCCATTTTGAATTTTAAAAGAATATGTTTTATAGATAAACTTCAATATTGTAAGGTTAGTTATTTTGTAAGACTTCTTTAGAATATCCCGAAAGGTGGTTTAGAAGATCATGTGGAGGTCATTTGTTTCTCATCGTACTAGAGTGCCCAATAGTCAGATTGAAGTAGTTGAGCATTCTGGTGCGACGAGATGACAATGGACATTTGTCTTCATCTTCAGTCGGAGGAAATATCAGCAATATTTGGTTAGTTTTAAATTTTATCTTATGAACTATTAGTTACCCTAAATTGTTTAAGCTTTGTAATTGAATAAATTATAAATTGATTGGTTTTTATTTTTAGATAATATTTTGGCTAACTAATTTTTCTGTAACATTAGTTTATTTACTTATTGAAATAGAATATAATTTTAGTGAAAGGTATTTTCCCCCCTCTCTTCTTGTGTTAAATGTTGTCATGTATCGTCCTTTTCTATGCTTTAGATGTTGTCCTGCAAAGTAAATTGTATAAAATGTGAGACCATCCTATAAAACATGTTGTTTTTGTAAGCTGACAACGATAATGGTTCTGCTACGATGGATTCATAAAATCACGAATATATAGGTATTTCTAAAAAAAAATTTTAGAGATAGGTTGAATCCACTATTTTATGAATCCGAATCTCCAAGTTACCTTTGAATCTTGGAAAAAATTATGAACTTAAGAGGAAATATAAATATGATAGAATATTATTATTAGCACCGCGTCTTACTACCCGTTCGGGTTATACGCACTTGCGCTAATGTGTAATGGTAGGGTGATTGTGATATGAAATGGAGGACCTAGAGTTTAACGTGGAATCCGAACCACGGTGAAGACCTGGCATTCCCCACATTCACAAGATGTCTTGTCATAGGTGAAGGAAGGGTTTGGTAATCATAAAAATTCATGCCGGGACCGAGGATTGAACCCCGGCCGCCAGCATAGAAGTCTGTCACCTTACCCCTAGACCGCCAGGTCACCGATAGAATAATAGAAAGTACAAATAGTAACTAAATGTTTACATTTTTTCTCATAATTCATTCACTATAACATGCATACATTCAGTTAAGTGTTAAATTACTGGCTGTTAAGTTCATCCTATAGTTATAAATAGTTTTGAACCACTAATAATCAGTATTAGAGCTCTAAAACAAATTTAATTTAAAAAATTGATAAAAATTTTTCCAAGTGTTTGTAAATGTGTGTTGTTTTTTTTACTTCTATATGGTTTAATTTTCTATCATTATATAATTTTTATTTAGATTTAGATTTTAACCAAGCTATGTTATATTATAACTTATTATACAGTTTACATGCTGCTTAATCGTTCATTTGACATAAAGAAACAAGACGAAACATCATCTTCTTATATGTGAAAGGGACGATAGTAACAGGATGATTAAATTCACCGAGTGTTCTGTGTTCTAGGTTTGAAGTTTCTGATCCGTCTGAGCACTGACTTGGGTCTGAAGGAGGCTACAGACTATGCACTTGAACTCAAAAGGGCAGAAAAATCAAGAGAAGTGCGAGAACGTATAGGTAGCAGCCGCCCAGGTCAGTGAGATCCTAGTTCAGATTGCTTACACCTGACGAGTCGACACTTCAAAGCTTATTCTAGAATAAAAAATATTCTAGTCTGAAGCAATAAACCACCAGCAATAAGAGTTTCTGAATCCACTACAATGGACATTCGGCCTAAATGTTTGGCTCATCTTGTTTAATTGGACTATGGGGAAGAGATTGGAGTTTGAATCCCGGACATGCTTATTAAAGTTGAAAGTGGCTTTCTCTTAATGGTTTCCCACTTTACCTTCACATAAATGCTGGTTGATTTCCTTTAATTTTCTTTTCTTTCTCTTCTCTACCTCATCAGCAAAATCAAATGTGACTAGACTGGACAGCCATGGAAAAATAGTTTCTAAAAGATTTTTTAGCACTGCATCTTACTACCCATCTGGGTTGTACACTTGTATGTTAGGGATTAGGAAGGTTGAATTTAGAGGAAGTGTATCCACATATGTGGGGAGAAAGAGAGAGTGGGAAAAAATTTAGTAAAAATCAGCCACAGTAGACCTGACCAGAATCGAAGCAGGTCCGAAGGTTATTGTTGTTTGAAATCTTGCCAGGGTATTTCACGTGAAAGCTTTACAAGCAGGTTATCAATGAGTTCTTACTACACTAGAAGCAGGGAATCTCAGAAAGTTGGAGCAGTTTCTAATCTTTGTTTTGACAGGCTCACTGCGAAGTGGAAGCGGACGCTCATCTCGAGGCAGCCCACTCAGCGACGGAGCTTCTCCCCTCTCAGCTGGACCCCGAGGTAGTCCCCCAGTGAATCACTCTAGAGCTTCCTCTAGAGCCAGCAAGATGGCTGTCATAGAATCCAGTAATGAGACATATGCGCCTTTTCACGGGGACATTGGTGAGTTTTTTGGGGGGGTACAGTTGAAATTTTGTCTCACCTTAGAAAAAAAAATTAATTATTGATGCACACACCAACTTCCCCACACACTCTGTTTTCATTAAATGTTGTTTCTTGGCTAACAATTAAAAAACAATTTCCAAAATAGCAGTAATTACTAATTAGTACGTCCAGGAATACCGGCATATAAAGTGAAACTGGCAAAAATAATAGTGATAATTAAAACAAATATTTTTCATCAACTTTGATGATCTTGGGGTAAAGTGCTTGACTCAGGATTCAATGTTTGTGGACTCAAACCTAGCCAGGGTTGACAGATTTTTCTTTAGCAATAAAAATTTGTAGCACAACTACCTTTGGATGGAAAGTAAATCTGTTGGTCCCATCTCAATTGTGGTATGTGAAAATACCTTTCTCGGGGAAATAGACCTTTCCATATTCACTCATAAAAATTCTTGTGTGCTGATATAATCATTCGGTTCAGAAAGTTCATATCAAATACCTCAAATAAACAAAACCAGGGACGGACCTTCAAATCCCTTAAATCCCTAAGGATATTCGACGATTTAAGACTCAAGTCCTATAATATATATATATTTATTTTATAGGATTTTATTTTTATTTTTTTAAAGTGAAATATGTTTTAGAGCTCTTATACCGGTACTGAGCTCTAATACTGCTAATTGGTGGTTTGTAACCAAATATAATTATGAACTTAACAACTAGACCGCAGACCAGTAATTTCAACACTTAAGTGAATGTACGAATGTTATAATGAATAGATTATAAGATCGACTGTAAAAATGTGTTACTATTATTATTATTTTATATTTACTATATTTCCTTTTAAGTACATATTTTTTTCCAAGATTTGGATTAAAATTCGATATTCAGGATTCAAAGGTAAATTGGAGATTTGAATTCGTAAAATAGTGGGCTCAACCCAACTCGAATAAAAATAAATACATCTTTTTCATTCAAAATATTTATGTTTTTTCATTCCTTTTTGAAGGTATTTCAATTTATAGGTCTGACTTTTCCTAACCATTGTGATTATTATATAGTTATTAAATATGTGTTGCAGACGCAAGCTATAGTGATCCTCTTGGCCCTCCAGCGGAAAGGCCTCGGACTTCTGCAGGCCGTAGAGCGCACCAAGAAGACGAGTTTGGGGACGAAGAACTGGGGGACGACCTCCTGCCAGAATAAAATCTCAAAATAATACTTGTATATAAAACATGTACATTATTTTTGGTATTCCTAAGATTTTATGTAAAAATTACATATCCCATACCTATTAAAAATTTATAAATGGAAGAAGTTAGAGAAAGGGCGATAAAAATGTACTGACAATATGTTTTTTTTACAATGAAAAAGGTAACATGAGACTTAATAATAAACTCACACACTAAAATAAATTATAAATGTTTGACTTAAATTTCTAAAAAATCAAATATTGAGAGTTGGGGAAATCACATGCTACTTTGTCTATTAACACTACCCAATTTATGGCCACACATCACTATTAGAATACAAACAAACCCGTCCATTAATGTGATATCTATACAAGTTTTGTATAATATTTATCATTGATCTTTGTTAGCTTGTTTATGACACATGGACACAAGTGCCATTAAATGCATTGGTAAAGAATTAATAGATCTTAATATATCCGTCCAGGAATGGCTTTGTGTTTCTTGGCAGTGGGATATTATCGCACATTAAAACATATTATTTGAAATGGAAGTTTTATACTCAAGTAATAATATTAAAATAATAAGTACAAGTGACTTGAGTCGAACTGAAATCTAAGTGAGTGAAAGCTAATAGTATTTATTATTTTAGAATAGAATGGATGAAACTTAATCACTTTTACCAAACTCGAATCTGTGTTGTAATTTTATTTTTATTTTTTACTTAGATTGGGGAAACTAATATTTTATACTGAATGATTCCTATAAGGAAAACCTCTTTTATCTTTATGAGGTAATTGTATTATACTAAATGAAAATTTTTATTTTTTATTTATTATGTATACCAAACATTTACCGGACTCTTTAAAGAACACCTCTTTTCACTTTTTGAGTGTAGTTCAAATGTTACATTGTTTTCATTGGACAAAGAGCTAATGGCTGCCTCTTGAAGCAAATTGATTGTTGCCACTCAATCCCACAACCGAGTAGAAGTTTAATTATATTGGAGTTCATAAAACGGATGTGTGAAACACGTCATAAAAAGGAAACCAAAATGCATAAATGTGGAAAAAGGAAATGAGTATAGAATGATTGGAGACATAAAATAGGAAGATGTAAAAGGAACTAATAACAAATTTTTCAGGTTACACCGGTTTGGTTGTCCCAGGAAAATAATTGTCCTCGGTATTATCATGACAGATGTTCCAAGATTGTACTTATGCATTTGTTTTTATCCAGGAAAATGTCTATGTTTGTGATTTTAAAGATGCCTTGGACAAATGTTAATTTTTTTTTTACAAGTTGATTAATAAAATATATAACATCTACCTATCACTATGTTTTATTTATAATTGTGTTTGGAATTACCTTTATGATATTATCAATATGTTTCTAGTCACAAGTTTTTTTCTTGAAAATTTTCAACTGTTTGTGTTATTAAAATGAGTTTAATAAACCCTAATTAAATCTGATTGAGTATTTATTTCCATCCTTACTTCTTAATCACATAATCATTACAATCATCACATGATTTGAGATATTTCAAAATCATGTAATGACTATCTAGTATCTAACAAGTTGCTAACAAATTTTTTTTTCAGTCTTACCACTCGTTAAGACTATATGCCCAGTACTAGTTACGTTAATGGTTTGAAGATGAGTAAGCTTGAATTTAGAGGAAATGTAACTTCATTTGTGTGACGAGAGCGTGAAAAACCATCGAACTCCAATCTTCTTATCATTAGCAATCTAATCTATTGGTAAAGTGACAACTTAGACCAGATTAACTATCCTAATTATCAGTATCGCTATGCTCTCATACTAATGTTTACTATCTGTTGAGTTCTAACTTGACAACAGTATAAAGGGAGTAAATATTTACCTTCTTTGTTGGCCGCATGGTCTTAACTACTCATCCAGTAGACTTAACTGCTGATGACTGAGGGATCAAGGTTTTAATCTTGTAGGGGGTACTAGGGGTGGTTTTTCTAAAATGACTTTCCACTCTCACTCTGAAAATGTTGGTATACTTCCTAATAACATAACCTTTATCCTTAGAACCATAAGTATATAACCCGAACAGGTAGTAAGCTGTGGTGCTAAAAAAAAAAAAAGAGTAAATATTAAGGAATTTTACAAGCATTTGCTCAGAAAGAGAATTTTAAACCTACATTGTGTGAATCTGTCTATTGTACAGTTGACCAGAATTGAACACAAATCTTAGCACTCATAGTTAATGATAGTCATAGGCCAAATTTTTATGATCTAAAAATTACCTAAAATTGTGGAAAAAAAGACCTAAAAATATGAACAAAAACTTGTACATAATAAATGCACATTACTAAATCAAACACACATTTACAAAATGTAAAATGCATACTCATATTGGGAGGCAAAGGTGTATATATATATACACTAATGCATTTGGTGGGTCGAGTAGCCGATAGTGCCTTGTTAGTATATCTTTGACTCTGGTATAGACTATATTGTTAATCTTTGTGTAAATAGCTTTCAAAACAATAAGTGAAAAACACATCAAGAATCCTCAGCTGGGATTTAAACCTTTGCCTCCCAATATGTTTGTTTAGATTTTACAACCCACAAATTGTGGCTTTGACCTGTAGTGCTATCCTTGTGTGGACGATTTATTTCTCTCTTTCTTTCCTCACCCCACTTTTCGACCGGTGTGTTTTGCCTCGCAGAAGATATTAGGTTTTTGCTTATCTAGTGTGTTTAAGGACTTGAGTACCTGTTTTTTTTTATTGCATGGTAGTTTTCAGCGAGTAACACAGGTCTTAACCCTGCGAAAACTTACTCCCAAGTGATTTCTTGAGAGCCAAAGCAGATATATTTCAGTGTCATAGTAGTGGAAGGGTTTCTTGGAGGGGGTCATTTTATTATATCTACGGTACTCATTTAGAACTCGATTCTGTCTATGAGCACTTTATAACGTGCTCGATTTCCCCGTGACCAATATGATAGGGATCTGGTGGATTCTTTCCCTAAAC
>CABFOV010004576.1:0-10450 GCA_902141375.1 Timema poppense | reverse complement strand
AAACAACATTCACTTATAAGAAAATAAATTTTAAAAAACACCAAAAATACCAGACGGCTGGCTAAAGCCATTATTAATCAAAATTCAACATTTGTCTGCCAGTTTCTCCGAGATTTTTACGGTTTACATTTGACTCACTACATTGCCTGTGACAGCTAAGATTGTTTTCAAAATTGAAGCTAATTAAGACCTGTCTTATAACTACATTGTCACAAGAGGGACTCACTGGACTTTCTATTTTGAGTTTTGAAAACGAGACAGTTCAGGAAACATGTTTTAATCTGATTTTAGATTCATTTGCTGCACCAAATTCCCAAAGAAAGAATACTTTTTTGTGTATATATATATATATATATATATATTAAAGGCTACCAGTATATATTTTAAAATATTGTTTTAAGTTTTTTTTTTGTAAAAGGCTTTGTTATACTATTTATAGAGGTATTGTAAATATATTGCACAGTTATATTTTAGTGTACTTTTTGATTTTACTTATTCCGGACATTTTTTTTTCAATCCTCTTCTTTTTGATTATTATATTGTCTAGTATATATATATATACTAGTTTATTACAAGTTTCTATGGCATACAAATACAATAGTGAAAAGCGACTATGAAAATTATCTTTAGAATAACATAGTTGCTAGCCTGTATCAGTGAGCACGCGGAATAAACGTTGAGCTCTCTTGGTCCGGTTTTATGGAGACGGGAGGGCTTGGTTTCGAATCCCAACAGGGTGTTCTGCAGGTGATATTACTAAATGGTTTCCCGCCCTCCCTCTACGGAAATTTGAGTAAATTTCCACTCAATTATAGTTTCTTCATTCCTACCGCTTTACAGGCTCGCGGCAACCTTGTAAAGAGGATTAGAATCTTGTGGCATCCCTTGTAAGAATATCTGTAGGTGTTTTGTTTTTCATCCACTACTACATACAGGTCACACCATGATATTAACCATGCGTTGAAATTAGTCGCATTTCATTGGAAGGGTTTCTGAAACAAAGAAATAACACGAACTTATAATTGGTATAAGAAAAAAGAAATTGCAACTCGAATAAGGGTTTCTATAAATGTGCGGGGACAATTCTACGAAGAGCTAGGCGAGAGCCTCCAGTTGGCCATTGTTGTCACATCTCGCTTACCCGAATAGAGCTTTGGAACGTCTGTTACAAACAGCCCTCCCTGTTCAATCACGTCTATAGTTCCCAAGCCTCTAACAGGTATCCGCGGGAAACGATTTATATCGCGCACTCTCAGTTGTTGCTCGCTCGGGATTGGCTGTACAACAGTAGGCTCGTCACAGCCGAGACACACTCAACAGTATAGATTCCGCGCGCATAGTTTCAATACAGTAGCGACATGGCATACCATTAAATATGTTGAGGCATTATTGCGGTATTTAAAAACGTTCTATTTGCGATTTGGTTTTTATATTGTTGAATATTTGTTACGATTCAAAATCGTACGTACCGTGACTTGTTTTGTGTTCGTTCCATATTTAAATGTGCCTCTTATTAAGAAACAAAATAAACGAAACACTCGCTAAATTAAAAAGAAAACGAGTTGGATGAGACTTTGGATTGATCTGTAGTAATTGTTTATCTGTTTATTTCTAAACCTTATGTTGTAAGAGAAAATAAAAGACATGCCGTTTTATCGCTTTTTATATAAATACTTCGCATTAAGTGTCTGAGGGCTTAGTTTAGGCTTGTTTGTGGAAGGATTTGTGGTTTGAGGTAAGTACAATAACTAGTAGTTTATATTATGTAGAATTAATTATACATTGATTTTCTTACAAATAACCATTTGAAGCCCTTTTAGAAAACACAAACATGCTTTTTGCTGTCAACTTTGACAACTTTTTACTGTTATGTTATGTTATAGGTATTGGAACCATTTATCAAAAGTAACATGACTCTACGTTTGAATACGTTAAATTAAATCTAGTAACTTATATTAGCTGTCAGATTCATTAGAAAATTTGGATGTACTTTTATACTCATTTTACAGTGAATAATATTTAATTACATTTTAAAATGGCAATTTTATTCTTTAGTTCGTAATGTAGGTATCAGTTAAAATAAGTAACTGGATATGAATAGTTGAAAATAATTTTTACACGCCCAACTTCTTAAATAACCATATGAATCTTGAATTACCAACAACATTTGTTGTACATGGAAACATGGGCGCCCGTAGGATTTTTCTCCGGAGGGATAGGGGGTTTACGGAATATCCACTAGTAGTCTACGGGGCGGGGAGGGAGGGGGGTCTTCTTCCGGGAATTAAAAAAAATTGAATCCTTAAAAGAAGCTTTTTAAGAGCATCCTTGTCTCCTGAGAATAAGATAAAACATAAGAAAATGCCTCAAACTTCCAATATTTACATAACATCAGAATATCAAGGGGACAATTACCCCCTTTGGCTCCCCACTGCGGTTGCCCCTGCATGGAAATAATAATTGATTTAATCTCATGAAAAAATTCGATAGATTCTCAATATTATTTTTAGGCTTCGTTAATATATTACTTCATACCAGAGACCCATATAGAAGTAACAAGGTCGTTAATAATTTTTACAGAAACCAAACTACTTTGGCCATACTTATTAATTAGGCATGACAGTATTAAAAAAAAAAGGATGCAGGCCTGTAGACCAAAAGTTCGTCGACAATTTTGGAAATTGTTTTTACATAGTGACATTGAAACTAAATTATACAACTACAACATACACGATGATAATTTGATCAATTGCATACACAACAAATGTTGTGTAGATAATGGAATTGAGAGGTAAATTTTAGTTCGGTTACGCTATAACTATGCCTTATATATATAAATTCATTAGTCGATGCATTGAATTATAAAAGCTTAGTGTGACCTGGCGGTCTAGAGGTAAGGTGTCAAACTTCGGTGTTGGGGGTCCGGGGTTCAATCCTCGGTCCCGGCACAGATTTATCTGATTACCAAACCCTTCCGTCACCTCTGACAAGACGTGTATTAATCACAACTTGTGAATGTGTGGAATGCCAGGCCTCCACCGTGGTTCGGATCCCACGTTAAACTGTAGGTCCTCCACTTCATCTCACAATCACCCTACCATTACACTTTAGCCTAAGTGCGTATAACCCGAACGGGTAGTAAGACGTGGTGATAATTATATATATATATAATAAAAGCTTAGAATACCTTGTTTCCTAGTTATATTCATGTTTGTACTCCAGTAATGTGGAGCTGCTTAACATTATAGGGAGTACTCAAAATGGCTTTCATCGGGCTGAATACAAACCGGCAGTCGTCGTGTAGTAGAATGACGCACTCTTTCAAAAATTATTATATGTTTGGAATAATCATTAATAATAACCCATAGAACATACCTAGTCGACAGATTGAGATATATCGAGTACGGTACCTATTCAAACAGTTGAGTGGCATCACTTGGTTGTAACTATGAAACAAGGTCAAATGGGGCGAATGTTTATATGAACTTTTTTTTTTGGCATGATTTTTGTTTCTCCTGTCCTCCAATTAAGTGGATCACACATGTCACGGTACAACCTGTCTATTAAACTCCAGTTTCATATAAGAGGAAAAGGGTGCTCCTCCAAATGCCCGTGAGTAATTTTACCGTATTGAATCGTTAAAAATATGTAACCCCTTTAAACTACCCCCTTTTTTTGAGCTTGGAAACAAAATCATAATACTGTAATGATGGTCTAAGCTAGTAAAATATTTACTGACTGAACGGTTAAAATACGACCTATTTTTTAAAACCCGTTTCGGTGCCCGCATCGTGTAAGGTGTCCTTCCCGTAAGAAACTAGACTGCAGATGACGAGGGGTTCGAATCCCTGACGGGTATACCAAGGGTGTTTTTTTTCCGAAGTGGCTTTCAACTCTACCTCCACGCAAATGTGGGTACATTTCCTCTTAAATCCAACCTTGCTCATTCTTGACTCAAATAAAATACAAATTTTCTGGTCGCTTCGCGTCTTATTACCCGTCTGGATTAGTAGTATATTCACACTAATGGCGTAGAGATGATAAAGGGGTCAGTTTTAGAGGAAATGTATCTGCATTTACACGGAGGAAGGGGTATAAACCAGATATATACAAAACCACTCTTTGTTTTCCCTGCCGGGATTCGAGTCCAACCTCGCCTTCAACGTCAAACCAGGTAATATGAGACTAACGCCCTTATCCACCTGCCCAACGGAGTGGTTCATAAAACAATAGTTAAGTCGGTGACCTGGTGGTCTAGAGGTAAGGTGTCGGACTTCTATGCTGGGGTCCGGGGTTCAATCCTCGGTCCCGGCACAAATTTATCTGATTACCAAACCCTTCCCTCACCTCTTACAAGACATCTTGTAAATGTGGGGAATGCCAGGCCTACACCGTGGTTAGGATTCCACGTTAAACTGTAGGTCCTCCATTTCATCTCACAATCACCCTACCATTACACATTAGCGTAAGTGCGTATAACCCGAACGGGCAGTAAGACGCGGTGCTAATAATAATAATAATTAATAATAATAGTTAAGTCATTATGTGTACACAAAGCCAAGTTATTGATTGAATTACTTGCTTATTTATAGAGCATCCCTCGTTCCACAAATCAAGTAATTGATATTTGTATATTAAAAAGGCTCGTAAAATAGTCGACGTTTTAACGCAGTTAATAACGAGTCACCTACTAAAATTATTAATGTTATTCCATTGTGAGCAGTATAACAATAAGAGAATGTATGTCATTTGCCATTGTTAAATACCATTAGTTTCGATCATAAAAATGTCCGCAGGTACGTCACAAGGCTAGCGTATCATACAAATGCTTATTTACTCCGTATGAGTTATTCAGATGTCTTGTTTACTTATAGATGGTCTCGGATTCTACTATATGAGAAATTTAAACTCCAGTTTGTTGGTGTAAGAAACATTTTCATTTCTAAGAAATACATTAGTGATTATTATTTCAGTTTTATTGGTAGTGTGTGTAAAGTTACCTTACGTAACAGTCTAATATATATAACAAGGACCTTATTTCAACAACTAGAAAATCTTCTCTTTGTTCTATACCTGCTTTCATGTATTCATAAGCCAAGCCATGTTATCTGTAACTTTTGATGAACATTATCAATTCATTATAAAAAAACACCCTAGTTTTATAGTAAAATTTAATCTTTATTCACCGAGATAAAATATGTTTAGATTTTTAAAAGTTTTCTACTTTATTATATAAAAAGAAAGTTTTTTAATTGTGAAAATTTTCGACAGTTTGATGAATTTGGTTCAAACTCGATATTTAAATATACCTCGAGACCTTTTTTTTTACTTTAGTCCCTAAAGTGAGGGTAGCGTACTATTAAGTGAATATTGAAAATTCCTTTTTTAAATGGTTTTAACGATTTTCTTCAAAATAAATATTTCAGGAGTGTTTGTTTGACCTGACAAATAACACTGTATATTGTACTTGTTTTTTTTATGGAATTTCGTTTTTAAGTATAGTTTACTGATTTTTGAAAAGTTGATGTTTTTCAAAAATGATCTAACACATTTGTTTAGAATGTGTATCTGGGGAGTGTTTAACATGACAAATAAAAATTTATTTTTGTTTTTTGAGAAAAAATTGTTTAAAAATTAGTTAACTGACGATTGATTTTTTTTTAATTTGAAATATTTTAAAAATGTCTTCAAACAATTCAGTTCTAAATAGATATCTGCTGAGTTTTTTTTACACTATAAATAATTGTATGCATTTGTTTTTATCAAACATATATTTTAATCATAGCTAATTAATAAATGACTTTTGAAAATTTTGAATTTTGGAAGGAAACTATAAGGGGCTTGATCCCTTCCCCTCTTCTTCCTACCTTATAGGTTTGGTAATGCCCTAAGAAAGAGATTTTCCTCGGATGGTTCTCATAAGGCTTTAAACAATGACACATCCAATATTATAATATCTACTTTGGTGGTCGCATGACCCGGTGGTTTTTACATCTCATTCGCGCTACGTTTTGTGCTGCGCATGCGCACAACGAGCAGTTACCCAACTCTTCCCACCTAATCACTAATCAGTGTATTGATGGGCATAATCGATGATTGAAAAATAATCGAATGAATCGAAAGAAGCCTTCGAATGATTTGAGAATTAATAAAGAGTCGGTAATAATCGGATGTTTACTACTTCTAAACTAAAAGTAGTTACTAGTTGCTCGTTTTGCTTTGTGCTACTATTTTCTTCACCCTGCTGTCGGATTTCCCAACACGCATTTCTTTATGTTTGCAGCTTATCAACACTTTTATATTACTGCATTTTGTTCCTTGTGTCAGTCAGTGTCAAAGACCAAAGTACAGCCACAACAAAATACTATACAGTGAATGTTTGAACGCATTAATCACATAAGTACCTCGCAATTAATATAAATACTTTTAAGTGCGATTAATAATAAAATAAAGAACATACGTTTCCCTTTGTGTTTAAAAGAGTCGAAATAATTGACCCTTTAATATTTCCTAAACATAACAAAAATATATAAGCTTACAATCCTAATTATATATCGGGTAAGTGATCAAATACTTTCGATTTGAATATCTGAATCAATTATATGCCTCCTGAAAGCTTCACTTAGAATCAAACACACAATTACTACTCGACAAACGTAATGACGTAAGTTTGTTGGATAATATTATTTTGTGTTATAAGAATGTAAAATTATTTCAGTGAATCTACGTAGTAATGTAACAAAATAATCGAATCATTTTGTAATTTTCATTCGAATTATTTTTGGCTGATATTCGATTTAAACTGTACACCCACTTAAACTTTGTATTAAATTAGCCTTGGAAGCATTCGAAAGCGTATGGTCGATTATTGTGTAGTAATGAGGACTATTTATTTAAAATGAACCTAATAGAAATGAAGACTTATATAGCGATAGCCTGGAAACATTCATAATCATAAGGTCGATTTTCCTCAGCAATTCTGGCAAGGGAGTGGTAAGAGAATGAATCGTACAGCTCTCGTCAAGTCAGCTACTGTTTTAATTCGAATGATTTTGAAAAATTCGAATGAATCGATTCTATTCATCCGATTCTACCCATCACTAAATCAGTGTGGCTGTTAACTATCTTGAATAACGTGTGCGTGGGTTTCTTTTAGATATTTTGTGTTCTGTTGTTGGATTATCTTTTTAGAAAATGGTGGAATTCCCCGAAAGTTAACCTCTTACGGCATATACATATATCTTTGGTGCTGACTGACAGCTAACAGCTGACTTCTGACAGTCAACATTTAGGTATATACCTAAATTTTGACTGTCAGAAGTGACAGCTGCTTAACACATGTATTTGCAGATCATATGGTTCGGGGTAGGGATACATAATTTGGTCTGGTAACTTTTCAAAGCCGTCATCTCTCCGCTGTGAGCTGTCGGTCAGCACCAAATAAGTCATAGGGCTACTGTATCGCATGTACCCACAACAGTTTAGTTTCTTCGTCATCCATCAATGCTGTCGCTTTAACAACAGCCCTTCCTCTTCCTCTCAATGACTTCCAGAATAATCTAAACACTTTAGATTATCACTGATACACTTTAAATTACAAAAGGCCATGTTGTCTTTAAGACTACAAAATATTCTACTAAACCTTTCAAAATATAGCGTAGTATAGCTCACTGTACGAAAAACAAGAGAATAAATATCGCACAGTATAACGTAGCTTTATGTATGAATCCAGCAAGGTGACACTCCCGTGTTGGATTAGACTGCCGATGACAGGGAGATCGGTGTTCGAATCCCGGTAGGGTGTATTGAGAATGGTTTTCCACTCTCACTCAACACAAATGTGGGTTCCCTTACTCTATATTCAACCCTCTCAATGTCTAACCCGTTAGCGTAATTAGTACCCGAATGGGTAGTAAGACGTGGTGCTAAGTGTAAGTAGTGAAATGGGTGTTACAAATTTGTTGTCTCCGATCAAGTTGAACTTCTTCTCCTTTCCTCCCAAGATGTCTGCCGCTGCACCCATTGTCCTCCACCCAATTTACGCTCATTGAACGTTATTTAACAAGTGACGATTTTCAAACCTACTCCTAACAAGTATGTTGCGAATTAAGAAACTGGAATCTCTTTCAGCACGAGTAATCCATGACTTAACGAATATGAACAAGAGAGAGACCAAAGCCCAAATAGGTTCTTATACATAAAATAGGCAAAAGCCAACAGAATAGGCTATTATAGACTCTAAAAAAATAACATATTGTACTCATAATAGCATGAAATGCATATATTATCTAACTGCCTAGGTTTTACGAGTAAAGAAAAGAGAAGGTGAACAGGTAAAATCCGGTGCCTTGGACTGGTAACAGCACTTACCAAGTGAAACAACTCCCTTTCAAATAAAGAGGTGGCCTTCCGAACATATTAGTTCATTTATAGCAGCAATCCTTCAACTCCCCCACTTCCAACTCACTCCCTTAATACCTTTCAATAAACAAACCTTTTCAGACAAGTAACTAGTCGGTTGTATTTGATAAATATTTACAAATACACAATTTTGCAAACATTCGCTTGAACAGAAAAAAAGAAGATACCAATGTAAGCTTAAGTTTTCTTCGTTAATTGCAGTCTGAGTAAGGTCGTTTGGGTGTTGGTTCATGGGAAGGAAGGTGGGCCTGAGTCGATGCATCAGTTGTCATATCGGGACATAAGGGAGAATAATATACACATATATAGCTGATCTCTCCCTGGCAACACTTCCAGACACGCCACTTGTGCGGTCTTGGCGTGAGCCACTGGTACAGTACACGACCCCACTTGACGTCTCTCCATATTTTTTTTAACATCGCGTCTTGCATACCGTTCGAGTTATACGCTTAGGGCTACGGCCACGCTTGCGACTTGGACGCTGCGACCAGGTCGCGTGGAATGATTTTTGTTGCTACCGGCCACGCTTGCGACCTGGTCGCCGCGTTTTATGACCAGTTATCATGGCGCCGAGGTGTGAAGATGTGTTATTAGCCATAGTAGTAGTATAAAGAAGAAACTTAAATATAGATAATACGGTGTCCACCCCATTAATATGCAGAGGGTAACCTGGCGGTCTAGGGGTAAGGTGTCAGACTTCTGTGCTGGCGGCCGGGGTTCAATCCTCGGTCCCGGCACAGATTTATCTGATTACCAAACCCTTCCTTCACCTCTGACAAGACATCTTGTGAATGTGGGGAATGCCAGGCCTCCATCGTGGTTCGGATTCCACGTTAAACTGTAGGTCCTCCATTTATCTCACAATCACCCTACCATTACACATTAGCGTAAGTGCGTATAGCCCGAGCGGGTAGTAAGACGCGGTGATAATAATAATAATAATAATAATAATAATAATATGCAGAGACGTACTTATGGACAGACTTATAAAAAACCTGAGAACACACCCCTATTTAATTATAATGTTTTTCGGTGTCACATATAAAATGCAATTTATCGTTATGATCACGGTATTAAAAAAAATATTATTCAGAAAGTGGAAATAATTTCTATGACTGGAAACAACCTTTGCACTCCAAGCTCTTGCCATGTATTGCAATTTATTGTTAGTTTGTATACTCTATATTGTATGGATTTATGTATGCTAATTAAGAAATTCTTACCTTGTTCATTTTTTTTCTTAATTGTTTAATTCATCCTAACCCTCCACTCTTGAAACTGCAACCTCTATCCAAATCTTGGATGTAACATCCCTGTTTGCGTAGTCTCGGATGTTTCAGATTCCACAGTGGTGATCATTTATAAATAGCTCGGTATCAAACATTGCTAAGTACCGTACCCTACCGAGCAGTGGCGGCTCGTAGCTAAAATTAGTGGGGGTGTTGCTCCAGAAAATGTTTAGCCTTTGTTTTAAAATTGTGTAAAAGGAAAAGAAAAACATGTATAAAAAGAAAATGTATTCAGAAACTTGATACAATCTTAACAAAAAAAGCCAAACTTTTTTACTTACTTACAGTTCAAGCTTGATCTATTCATTTAAAAATGAAATCCATTCTTCTTGTTTCAATTTGCGCAAAAAGTTCAATAATTTTCGCCTTGAACTATGGATGACAATTGAGGAAATTTTTCTCCATTGAAACTACAGCAAGCGCATTTAGTCTTTCTGTTAAAAAAAATATGAATCAATTAGAATAGCTGGAAGCAGAATAAAAAACTAATTCTACACTCTATCACATTAAATAATATGGTACACGGTTTTTAAACACAACAAACGCTGAGTAAAAACAAACTTCCTTCCACCATCACGCCAAAGCCGGCACTGCGAGAGCAACAGTGCTCTACTTACCTGGTAGTCCCGCCTTCCTCCCCACCCCCTCCTATGTGTGGATGCGCACAACAGTCAAACACCACGTCGCTGGCACTGTGAAGCACACAGTTCCATACAAAGATTTTTGTATATTTTTCATAA